>PVLA01005122.1:0-155832 GCA_004027455.1 Hydrochoerus hydrochaeris | reverse complement strand
AAACCTAGAATAGCAAAGGCAATTCTAGGCAACAAAAGCAAGGCAGGAGGCATCTCAATTCCTGACTTGAAACAGTACTATAAAGCCACAGTGATCAAATCAGCTTGGTACTGGCAAAGAAATAGACCCGAGGATCAATGGAACAGATTAGAAGATGCAAGCACAACTACAAAGACACTCAGCCACCTGATATTTGACAAAGGGGCTATGTCCACTGGAAGAAGGATAGCCTCTTTAATAAATGGTGTTGGAAAAATTGGGTCTCCACATGCCAAAAACTGAAACTAGATCCATGCCCATCACCATGCACAAAACCAAAGTCTAAATGGATCAAAGACCTCAATATTAAAACAGAAACACTAAATCTACTGGAAGACAAGATAGGTAGAAGTCTTGGAGATATAGGGGTAGGCAGAGAATTCATGAACAAAATGCAGACTGCACAGGAAACACTTCAAAGAATCAACAAATGGGATCTCACATTATTGAAAAGTTTCTTCACTTTAAAGGAAATAACCAACAGAGTGAAAAGAAAACCAACAGAGTGGGAAAAAATTTTAACCAGCAACCCCTCAGACAAAGGACTTGTGTCCAGAATATATAAAGAATTGAAAAGCGCCAAGACCTCCAGATTCAAAGACCCTCTCCAACAATGGGCATCTGAGATGAATACACAGTTCTGAGGAAGATATACAAATGGAAAATAAATACATGAAGAAATGTTCACCATCACTGATCATTTGAGAAATGCAAATTAAAACAGCATTGAGATTTCACCTTATTCTGGAAAGAATAACTGCCATCAAGAAATCAACTGATAACAAATGTTGGCGAGGAACACTGCTCCACTCTTGTGGGGAATGTAGACTGGTGCAATCATTATGCAAATCCATATGGAGAATTCTCAGAAGACTAGGACTGGAAGCCCCATTCAATCCAGCTATTCCCCTCCTGGGTATTTTCCCCAAAGAACTGAAAAATTCATATCACAGTGATATATGTGCACCCATGTTCATAGCCACACAATTTTGATAGCTAAATCCTGGAACAACTAAGATGCCCATCAACTGCAGAGTGGATGAAAAAGATGTGGCATTTTTATACAATGGAATATTACTCAGCTATAAAAAAGGATGATTTTGAGGCATTCATAGGCAAATGGAGACAACTTGAGACTTTCCTCATTAGTGAAATAAATAAGAATCATATTTATAAATATCATATTGTGTATCCAATGTAAAAAGTAAATAAGAACTACAAGAGTAATAAAACCAAAATGTGTAATTGCTATTGTAAAAAAGAGAGGAAAAGAAAGTGCTCTGAGGTATATAACTGCATGTATGTTTGAGTGTGTAAAATAGATAACCATATTGCTGAATCTTGTTGGATCTTTAAGCAGAACTGTTTGTAGTCTGATTGTTTGAATGTTTACTATGTACCCTTTAACTTTATAACTTGAACAACTGCATCCAGGATGACAGTACATAATTTATAAATTACTGATTTCTTAGTGGGGCTTTTTCTCATTCTCCTTTTTCTTTCTTTCTTTTAGAATTCTGTATTGTTGCTACCTTTTTTTCTGTTTAAATAAAATTTTAAAAATGTATAATTGCTATTGTAAAAAAAGAGGAAATAGGAAACACTATAAAAGATATAGCTGCATGTATGTTTAGGTGTGTGGGATTGATGACCATATTTCTGGGTTCTTGTTGGATTGCTGAACAGATCTGTTTGCACTCTCACTGCTTGAGTGTCCACTTTGTGTGCTTTAATCCTGTAACTTGCATAACTATTTCTAAAAGAACAATATGTAATCTATCAACTAGTGATTTCTTACTATTTATCTTCTTTTCTTGGAATTCTGTAATATTTCTACCTTCTTCCTTTTTTTTTCTCTTTAAATAAAAAAAAAATAAAATGGAACAAAATATTGGATTTCAAAAACAAGGCAGAAGGAAATCCCCACAGTTGCCACAATGTACATTGCCATTCTCCAAATAGATGCTCAGACCACCAGTCCCAGGCCTGCAGGTCAAACAATTTACGGATCAAGCTGTTCCTTTCACCTCAGTTGCTGTCTTACCCCGAGTCCTCTGAATCAGCCAATTGTTTGGGCAGGGGTTGGGGGTAGAGATGCTCTTCTGGCTTCCCAGCCTGTGAACCAGGAGTTCACAGAAGGGCATACTTTGTGCTCCAGTTAAGTAATCTCCTCCCGATCTCCTCCCAATCCCCATGGCGGCGCCCAGTTCATGGGAAGATGTGGTTTTTTTGTTTTGTTTTTGCTTTTGTTTTTGTTCTTGTACCGGGGACTGAACTCACAACCTTGTGCTTGCTAGGCAGGTGCTTAAGCCACTGAGCTAAATCCCCAGTCAGGAAGACATGCTTTGTCTTCTTCTAAATTTCCTTTTTTATCCTGATCTGTGGTTTTGGGATCAAGTTTGCATTGGTCCGAGAAAATGAAAGAGGTTTTCATCTGTTTCTATTCTTTCAAAGCTTTCTTGTTCTTTGTTTTCTTAAATATTTAAAGCAAACATAGCTAGATCTTTTAGACTTCTGAGGTCACCCTTTCCTTCAACATTTAGATAAAACACATCCAGTTCCTCCCCATATTCAGTTGGAAATCTCCAATTCTGAAGCTTGCTTGATGCAAGGGGAAGGGAGTGGTACTTGTATTCCCCTGCTGTGACATGTCATTCACATTGCTGCTCTTACAGAATTTCTGATCCCCATTGTCATTTGACCTTCTTACAAGGTGAGTTCTCCCATGCTACCTCATCACAAGGATGAACCCTGCCCCTCAAAGGTTCACCAACACAAGTATGTGTCTGCCCACTTTAACCTAAAGATGAAGTGGTACAGGTGTGAGTCTAGCGCACCATTCAAATGTAGAAACACATTAAACTTGAGTTAATTCATTCTCCTCAAGGCCCCTTGGTCTACCCTGCACAGGGACTTCCTTACTGGACATCATTTTCCCTAGCTCAAGATGCACATATCTTGTGGGCTCATTCTCATTCTTACTTTGTTTGTTTGTTTGTTTGTTTGTTTAGTCAGGGTCTTGCTATGTGGTCCAGATTGTTCTTGAACTCACTGTAGCCAAAGCTGGCCTCAGACTTGAAATCTTGCCTCAGCCCTATACGCATCACCATACTTGACACTCATTTTCATTCTTATGGTTATTATTTATATACAGTGTACCAGGATGGTGAAAATACTATATATGGGTGGAAATACTATACACCTGGTGACTTGTACAAATGCTACCAGATAAATGCTAACAAATAGGCAAATATTACAAATCAGAGCTCTACATTGTGTTTGTTTATTGCTATTTTTATTGGAAAAGTAGTGTTAAATGTTTAACAGCACACCAACTCCCCTAAACCCAGGGAAAGCTAAAATACACCTGATATTCAGTCTAAACTCTTCTTAGGATAACAGCAGCTCCATTTCAGAACAGGCTCAGGATTGTAGACCTGAACAGAAGAGAGTTATAGAAGAGCTTGTCTAAAGCCCAAGAGCCCCCTACTTTTCAGTTAAACATATAATGCTAGAATTTATATGTTGCAAATGTAATTGCTGTCATGGTTTTCCAAATGATCTAGTGACAAATCTTTGACTCATCCACTGCTTCCTGCAGTAGTAAATATTGAACACAGCATTCAGTACTAAGATGCCTCATGAGAAGTCAGAGTGAAGGAACAGGAAAGTATGCTGTGACTTCAGAAAAAGTGAGTCTCCCTCACAGAAGAGATTTAGGAGGTTTACATTGTTGAAGGAAAACTTCCAAAAACAAAGCTAATGGAAACTCTCTCTGTGAAGGGGATAATAAAAATAAAGGGAGCGTCCCCTTTTTTCGTTTATGAGTCATTTCCTTTGTAATTCTTCCTGTTTGTCCTTGGTTTTTCCCCAAGTAATTGTTGAGTCTACCTTTTACCTCTACCCCCCCTAGTCATTATTGTCACAGCTCTAGCTGGTGTTGGGTGAGTGTGCTGCAGGCTCCAAAGGCTTTGATGTTGGAAGTCAGAAATGACTGCTAAATTTGCAAACTTTCCAACCTCTCTAGCCTGTCTTATTAAACAAGTACATGCAAGCTCCAAACCCAACCCTGGTCTCAATTCTCTCTCTCTGTCTCTCTCTCTCTCTCTCTCTCTCTCTCTCTCTCTCTCTCCCTCCCTCCCTCCCTCCCTCCTTCCCTTTCTTCCTATCCTCATAATCATCCCTCCTCCTCTCCCTCTCCTTTGCTTCCTTTTCCTGGAGTTGCTTTCAGTACTTTGAAGTCCTCTTGATTGGAACACACATCACAAGAAAGAGTAAAGCAGTAGGGCTCTACGCATCAGATTTTGAAGCTTATAACTAAACTTCAGCAGTATGAAGAGGACAGATAAGAGAAAGGTGCAAAACAGGGTTCCTCTGAAAGGGGAATCATAAAAATGAAGGCTCTTTGTCTTGTTTACCCTTGTCCAAATAATATCAGAGTACCTTCCTCTGAGAACACTAATAGCTAGGCTTTGTGTTCTCTTTGGACAGTTCTAAGAGTAACCCCAGACCTTTCTCACTGCCCATTTGACCCTGTGTGACTTGCTCAGCCTCACCCGTCCCCCACCTTCCACAGTCCATACTGGCCCACTGTCCACACTGGCCCACTGTTGATGGCCCGCACCATCCGGCTGGCCAGTGACTATGCTATGCCAGTTGCTGAATATTTTTTACCAACCATGAATAAATTACTATATATAAAAAACCTATCATAGAGTCTAACTGACTCATAATACTAGCTGTTCAATAAATTTTAGTACTACCAATTTTTTTCCTATCCACCCACCCCAAACCTCATCACTAACTCAGTTCTGTTAGAAAGTAACTAAAAAAATAGCATTATTACTATGTTCCATGGCTTACACAAAAGAAAACTTAGAAGTGAGTGAACTAGGAACACAATAGTGAGTCAGAAGCACCATCTCTTGAACAAGACTCTTCATGCCAATTTAGAACATAAATCAAATATTCCAGGCTTCCTTGACAGTCCATTCACAGTTTTAAAGTGGAAATGAGCACACGTTTTGAAATCAGGAAGATCTGGTTTCAAATTTTCTACTCATGTGATCTTGAACAAGCCTCTAAGCCTCAGTTTCCCAGATGTAAAATGAAACCAATATATCTAAATGATTAAGTAGGATAATGTATTTGCAAAATATATGTAAAATGAGGTTCTTAAGAAAAAAACAGAATGGGATTCTTTTTTGTTTACTTTCAGCTAAAGCCCCAGAAAAACACAGACAAAATATTAGATGCTAGGCATTCTAATACTGCGCTATTCCTCCTCCCCTAGGGAGAAAGGGGACTTTCCCCTTGCTGCAAGATAATTGGGCAGGCTTCAAAGAATCATGCATCAAAGGTCATTAGAGTGCCATTTGTCCTGCAGAGTTTGGAGGATGATGGAATACAAAGAGAAGCTGTGGACAGATGTGCCTGAGCACAAAACGCAGAGAAAGAAAGAGCATGGCCATTCACAAAGTGTGGGACAGGAATACAAGAGTGTCTCCCCAGACTAGGCAGGAGCTTTCCCAGACAGAGTTGGCTGATAGCCACTTAGAAATCTCACCACTCCACAGAGACCCCCCCAATGACCAACTATGGGAAGCTTAGTCCAGAGAGTTGGAGTTAAAGCCAGGTAGTCAGATAAAGAGCATCACCTGTTTCACAGGAATCATACTGAAAAGTTCTCATTAGAGGTATATTTGAAGGACCTAAATTATGGCCCATGGGAGAAGGAGATTACAGTTGTACAAGTGCTCTGTTTCAGGCTGACCTCAATGCTATACCCTACGGCAATCCAACACCCTGTTTCATGGCAAGGACACCTCTGACTCCACATTCTTGCTTCTGACCGGTTAGTTTGGTTTATGGAACATATAGCTCCTCTGTGTGTTTCCCTATTCTTTCCTACCTACCTTAAACGTATGCAAAACCCAGCATTCTTTCCATATTCTCACCTAAAACGTCCCATTTACATAAAGCCATTCTATGGACAGAATATTCTGATTATTCCAAGTTTTTGAAAAGGAGCTGGTTTATACTGAAGTAACCCAAAGTTGCAACTATTATTTTATCTTCCCAGGAAGTATTTCCAGTCCCATACTTCTCATAATGGGTCCATCCCCTTAGGGGGAAAAAAATTAAAATTGTGATTTCTGCAGGACACAGTGCTCTATTTCCCTGGCTTTAATGATTGACCTAAAGGATGGACATGTAGTCCAATCAGGATCAATTATAACAGGTTCTTAGAACTATTATATGAATACTGGAACCAAAAAGAAAAAAGAAACAGAAAGCTTTCTTTTCTATGATTATTGAGCTAAGCTTGGCAGCAACCATATCTCCTACCCATGGCAAAGTTCTATTTGTAGTAGGAAAGAACAAAGTCAACACTGAAAGAGAAACAGAATCAAATAGATATGAGAAAGATGGATTTAAAAAGGAGGGAGAAAGGAAGCAAAACAGAAAAAGAGATTTGACAACATTAATTCAAGTTTCTGGTTCTAGTTTCTACAGCCCCAATTTCTATATTCTTCCTTAGATGCTGCAAAATCTCCTGGAATCTATTCAAGCTTTGTGAGCTGCCAAGATCCACTTTTTATTTAAGCTTCTTTGAACTGGGTTTGTGTCATTTTCAAACATATGGAACCTGATTAAAATAGCAAAAAGCTTCCATTTAATTATTGACTGTCTCTAACCTTATATGCCCTTTCCCATTCTACCTCTAGGAATTTTCATTCAGTCCCACTCTCTAGTTTTAGACCCTTTTAATAGATTCACTGTTTTACTTTTCTCTTCAAAAAAAAGTCAGCTACCTATATATGTGTTAGAGTTAAAATCTAAAGTGCCCTCCAAACGTCTCATAAGTTCACAAGTAGGGCTTTTGGAAGGTAATTGGATTACAGGAGTTCTATCAATGGCTCAATCCATTGGAGAGATCGTAATTTGATAGCATTATTAGCAAGTGATGGAAACAGGAGGCAGTTAAAAGGGAGTATAATTCTGAAGGATGTATCTTATCCCCAGCCCTTCTCCTGTATGGATCTTTCACGCTCTCTCGGCTCCTAGCTGAGATGAGATAAGCAAATTTCCTCCACCATGCTCTACCACCACATTTCTGCCTCACTTCAGACCCACAACAATGGAACCAGCCAACCGTAGACCAAAGCTCTGAAACAATGGACCAAAATAAACCTTTCCTCCTCTGAGTAGTTTTTCTCAGGCGCTTGCTGACCACAAAGGAAAGCTGGCTAACACAAATGAGTTTCTAAGTTCTGTCTTAGCAGATCATGCATGTGAGGGTTTTATCTGGATATTTTCCTAAAAACAGTTCAGTTTCTGAAAGTTTACATCATTTGTTGCCTGTAAGAGAAAGAGTTTAGTCCAGACATTCACTCTCTTATACTTTTTGTATAATTGGTCAAGTAAATTACTTAAGTTTTCTTATCCATTTAGAATTAAAAGACCTATAGAGATGAATCAGCCCAAACCCATTAATAAGGTTGGAAAAGTTAACTGACTTATCTAAGACTAAGGAGGAACTAATAGTAATGTCACAACTACAACACTGGGGTCCTCAATTTGGTTGCAAAAAAATGCAAGCCTTTATGACTTTACTATCCATATAACATGGGTTGGTTTAGGTTTGTAAACTCAGTGTTCAAAAGAGACCTCTGAGTTTCAGTCCCTAAAATGATGAAAAATGGACCATTAGTCCTCAAAAACACTTTTAGATGTGAAACCTTTAGTTTAAATGAAATCTTGTTCTGACTAAAAATAAAATAATGGTAATAATAGGTGTTTTAGTTTAGGTTCTACAGGAACAGATGTTGGGGAAGAGGCCAATGGGAGAAAAAGGAGACAGAGATGTTGAAGGCAGATATGCTTCAGAGAATGATGTAGTTCTGACCCCCAGGAAAAAGAGAGAAAAGAAAAAGGATCAGATAGTAGAGTCTCAGACTGCTATGCCATTTTAAGAAAATTTGAGACAGGCTGATTGGGAGGCTCCAAAGTCACCCACAGAGGAGTATGCATGTGCAGGGAAAAGCCTGTATTATTATTCATATCACATGCAATCACTGGAGAGGAGCTGCCCTCTAAAAGTAGGGCTTCAGTGCAAACACAGTGGTGGATTTGGAGAACAGCTGCTAGAGTCATCCATCAATTAGGCTTCCTGAAACAAAACATTTGAATACTATGTTTTCATGGCTGTCTCAATTTAAACAAACAAAAATTTCTAGGCCTTTAAGAAGTTGCATTGCATTCTTTTTTTATACCTCCCACTTTTGCCTTTATTGTGCTCATGTGGAAAGAAGTGGAAGATGCAGAATAAAGCCACACAGAAGCTGCAGAGTTGAGCAGTACACTATCTGATGTGATGGTTTACTGGACAGGCTGAGGTGGAGCAAAGGTGATCAGAGAAGCTGGTAATATTCAATATAAAAATCTAAATTATGACTGTGGAAAAAAAAAAAACTAAGTACCTCAGCAACGTGTGGCACTGTTAAGCAATATAAGTGTAATCATGGACCTAAAGAGAAGGGAACAGAAATATATTTGAAGAAATAATAGCCAAAATATTCAAAATTTGATAAAACTTTAAACACAGAGATCCAAGATACTAAATACACTCCAAACAAGACAAACATGAAAAACATCACAGCAAGTAATAGACCCAAAAACCAAAAATAGATGAAAAACCAGTGATAAAAGGAACATCTTAGGAAGAAAGACAAAAATGATTGCAGAATTTTGGTTAAATAAAATTGCAAGCCAGTAGAAAAATATCTTTAAGGTGTTGAAAGAAAAACAAAATGTAATACTGAATCTGGATTTCTGTCTAGAGAAAATATTTATCAGAAAAGAAGGCAAAACGAAGATTTTTTCAAAAAAAAGTAAAAAGAACTCATGATTAAAAGACCTGCACTACATGAAATAGTTTTAAAAGTTCTCAAGGCTTAAGTTAAAAGATTCCAGATGCACATTTAGATATATATAAAGTAAGGGCTCTGCCTCTAACCTTACTCAGCAAAGCTGAAAAGCAAACCTCAAAATATTAAGCAAACTCCAAGGCAATTAGCTCTATACCAAGCTCAAAATTATTTAAGAAATACAGTAATTCCAATAATCTAAAATTTATAACAGTTGGTAACCAATAAAAAATATCAGCATGGAAAGAAGGAAAAGGAAAAAATGCAAATGGAAACAAAGCCTTGTAAATAGCAGGGAGAAGACAGGCTAAAGGGAGGAAGGGGGATTGGAAAAAAATAAGAATCAAAATATATCATGTTCAGGTATAAATTCCTAGTGATGAATATAATCATTATGTATATCTAAAATGTCACCTTAAACTTAATTTTAAAAATACATATCAGCATGCAAAGTAGGAAAACATGAACCACAACATGAACAAAAATAAATCAATAGAAACAAAACAAAAAATTACACAGATGACAAAATTAGTTGTAAAGGACACTATTAGGACAACTACCCTAACTATGTTCTGTATATGTTTTATTTTATTCTAAGGAGAAAAAAATAAAAATAACAATACAACATGGTTTCAAAACAGATTAGTAGGACAGTTACAATAATTAATGCAGTGTGTATTGTCTTTGTAGTGGTTACTCAGAGCACAAAATACAGGCATGATATCTTGTCCAAAAGATATTAGCACAAACCTTTCTTTTCAGTGAACTAAGAAACTAGCTATATAACTATCTTAACTAGCTTGTGTATTAATATATTTTTCTTTTTCCCTTTCTTCCTTTCCCCTTTCCCTCATAACAGTTTGTCTTTTATTTTGAACAGTTTCTTCCCAATTTGCAAAAATGGAAGATATAAAGTAGGCCCAAACTGAACTTCTAGAGATAAAAAGTAGTACAATATCTAATACAAAAAAATACTAGACTAAGGTAAGAACCTTAAATACTGCATAAAAAAAGATTAATGAAGACATAGCAATTAAAGACATACCAATAGATACTATCAAAAGTTAGAGAAAAGACAAAATAACCAAACATCATTGACCTGTATAACAACTTAAAATAGAGTAATTTACATGTTATTGGTATCCAGGCAAGGGGAAATGGTAAAAATAATAATAGTAGCAACAGTAATAATAATGGTTGAGTTTTGCAAATTTGATGAAACTATAAACTCACAGATCCAAGAAGCTCAATAAATCCCAACTAAAAGAAACAAGAAAACTATGCCAAAGTTAATCATAATCAAAATGCTTAAAACCAGTGATAAAAAGAACAATTTCAAAGTAGTCAGTGAAACTAGAAATCTTCACTCAGTGAAAATAATTTCAAAAACAAAAGTGACATATAGAATTTTTTATACAAAAGCTGAGAGAATTCATTGGGAGTATTATTAGCATTACCAAAAAATGTTACAGGAAGCTCCTCAGGAAGAATGGAAGTGGTAACATATGGTTTAATCAAAGGAGATGGCACTGATACCCCTCAACCTGTTCCCCTACCCACTACTAAGTGCTCCAGGAGGGGACTCTAGCTAAGGATGCCTCAGAGCCCCTCCAACAGTCTCCAAGGACCTGTCCAGGTTGCACCTTTAAAAATATTTGATTCCAAAAAATACCAACAAATTTCCTCACAAAACTAGAGAAAACAATCCTAAAATTTATATGGAACCAGAAGAGACCTAGAATAGCAAAAGCCATCTTGGGCAACAATAGCAAGTCAGGAGAAATCACAATCCAGGACTTCTAGTTACACTATAAAGCTATAGTGATTAATAAAAAAAAAATACAGCCGGATTTTTTTTGGTACAAAAATAGATATGTGGATCAATAGAATAGAATAAATGATGCAGAAACAACTCCAAGCACGTTCAGCTACCTGACCTTTGAAAAGGGGCCAAAAACTTATGCTGGAGTAAAGATAGCCTCTTTAACAAATGATACTGGGAAAACGGACTATCCACATGGGGAATACTGAGTCTAGACCCATATCTCTCACCATAGACTAAACTAAAATCAAAACAGGCCAAAGATCCAAATATTAAAACAAAAACATTTAGTCTGCTGGAAGACAAAACAGGTAAAATTCTTGAAGACAAAGGTGTAGACAAAGACTTTCTGAACAGAACTCCAAGTTGTATAAAAGATAATGCCAAGAATCAACAAATTGGATCATATCAAATCAAAAAGCTTCTACACAGGGCTGGGGATATAGCTCAGTAGCACAGCACCTGCTTGGCATGTGTGAGATCATGAGTTCGATTCTTGGTACCAAAAAATAAAAACCCAGAAAGTTTCTGCACAGCAAAAGAAATAGCCAATGGAATGAAGAAGCAACCTACTGAATGGGGAAAATATTTGCCAGCTATTCCTCAGACAAAAGACTAATATCTACAATCTATAAAGAACTCAAAAAACTTAGACCACCCAAAATAAAAGATCCAATCAAAAATGGGCAATTATACTACTACTCTCTCTTAGTTCATCAAAAAAAAGTTTGTACTTTCATTGTTTGATTTTTTTATTTTTTTTCAGCCTATATCTTGTAATCTGAATAACTACTTTGAAGATAACAATATGCAATATATTAACTAGTGTTAATCTCCTATTATTTTGTCCTGAAATTCTGTATCATCATTTTTATCTTTTTTTTCATTTTTAAAATTTAAAAAATGGACAAATGAAAAGGACACTTCTCAGAGGAAGACAATTGGCCAACAAATACTGTACAACCTAAAATGTTCAACACCCCTGGCCACTCAAGAAATGCAAATTAAACAACACTGAGATTCCATCTTACTACAGAAAGAATGGCTATCATCAAGAAATCAGATACCAATAAATGCTGCTAGCCTGCAGGCAAGAAAGGAAACTTTCTTTACTGTTGGTAGGAATGTAACCTAGTACAATCATTATGGAAATAAGTAGGGAGATTCCTCAAAAACCTTGAATAAGAAATTCCATTGACCCTGCTATTCCTCCCTAGCTATCTTCCTGAAAGAATTAAAGATGTATCTTTCTTTGTTTGTCAGTTTTCTGAGATAGTTTTTTGCTATGCAATTTGCACTGGCCTTGAACTCACTAGCTCAGGTTAGTCTCTAACTCACAGTGATCCTCCTGCCTCAGTCTCCTGAGGCATGTGCCACCCTTCCCAGAAAAGACATCATATTACAGTGATCCATGCATATCCATGTTTATAGCAGCACAATTCACAATAGCTAAATCTTAGAAGCATCCCATGTGTCCATCAACAAATGAATCGATTTTAATAAAGGTGGAATTTATACGCAATGTTGGACCATTCTGCCATAAAAAAGATAATCTTGAGTTATACATAGGAAAATGGATGCACCTTGAAACCATAATGTTAAGTAAAATAAGGCAGACTCTCAGGCTTAAATATTACATGGTTTTTCTTGGATGAGAAATCCAAAATGTAAATAAAAAGCAAAATAAAAGATAATAGCAAAGAGTGAGGTAGATCTTTTGTACATGGGAGTGGAACCAAGAAATAGAGAAAAGGGACACAGTGGGGAGGGGAAGTTTGTATAATTTGGCTAAGGACAGCCAAACCCTCCACCCTGCTTCTCTTCACTCCCACCTAGTCCATTCCAAAAAAGGCATGAACAACTTGCCTCCATATCTCCCAGGTTACTTGGAAACCATTCCCTGGGCTGCTTTTACAGGAGGTGCAGCTCAGCCGTCAGCCATTGTGCCCTCCCTCTGCTCGCCACTCCAGATACTGCCACCCTTTGAAGAAAGGGAGAGATCAGGGAGGGATTTGGGCCCATTATTAACATTTTCAACCTCCCCCACATACACACTCCAATATACTGTGATAAACACAGCTAACCTTCCTGAAGATTCCCCTTTCTGCCTGCCATGTTTCAGAGATGTAATAGCTGTCAATCAAACAGTTATAGTTTCCCAGAGGTTTCTCTGAATGCTACCATGACAGCTAGGGCTATGCTGGAAGCCCTCCACCAGTTGGTAACACACAG
Organism: Hydrochoerus hydrochaeris; assembly: GCA_004027455.1. Classification (NCBI taxonomy): domain Eukaryota; kingdom Metazoa; phylum Chordata; class Mammalia; order Rodentia; family Hydrochaeridae; genus Hydrochoerus; species Hydrochoerus hydrochaeris. The sequence continues at coordinate 142,809 of PVLA01005122.1, read as the reverse complement.
GCCTGCACTTGAACCAGTCTGAAGCAATCATAGGCCTGTACTTGGGCAATCACCAGGCCTTTGGATCAATCATAGGTCTACAACTGCTACTATGTATGCAGCCCTCCCCTCAAACTTCTTGGGTTAGTCTAGAAGGGCTCCCCCTGGTGTAATGACCCCTCTACCCCCACCCCTTCTGCCACATAGATCCTATTAAAATAAAGCATTGCTCCTCTGGTCCTATAATTTTTTTTTTTTTTTTGTACCAGGGATTGAACTCACGACCTCGTGCTTGCCAGGCAGGCGTTTAAGCCACTGAACTAAATCCCCAGCCCCTGGTCCTATAAATTTTCTCAGAACTCATTACTAGGTAATGTGGACTCACCACATGTCCCATAAATCTACTCAGATGATCTAGGGCAATATGGACAGAGCAATTGCTTTAAAGGACAGAGCAAGGGACTGTTAGCCTAAAGAGCACCAAAGACCAGCAGCCAATGAAGATCAGTGAGAGACACAGTAACCAGCGGAGTCAACTGAGGGCATCCAGCCTAAACCAGTGTTGAATGGGGCAGCCAATAGCAGCAGAAGCCAGCACCTGGCAGAGTCACCCAGTAGCACCCAATATTAACTGGTGTTGACCAGACATCAGGGCTGCCAAAAAAGATACACTTTGCCAATTCATGATTTCTATCTGAATTAGGCAAAAGAATCCTCAGATGATTGATGACAGTTCTGGATTGTATATTTTCTTTGGGCACTTTATTCTAAGAATGAACTCTCTTCAAATGGATAATAGTGAAAGAGTTATGGTTTCATGGTACAAAGAGTCAGGAATAATAATGAGATGATAATCTAAGACCACCCTTTCTCAGTACTACTGATACATTCAAGTATGGTTAGAATCATTAGCAATCAGGGGTATAGCAAAAGAAAAACAAAGAGGCAGAATGTGTGCTAGAATCCTGAATGGATAGTAAAAATCCATGATCTAAAGTCGTCAAGAGTATACATACTGAACTTGACATTTGGGAAATTCAGTGCTACAATAACTCAACCACCAGTTATGCAAGTTTGGGACTCACTCTTCTCTTGTGAATCTTGATTTCTTCATAGTTGGGGTGTTTGCCAAATGACAGTGAATACTCTTTCAGTTCTAATTGCCTGTAATTCTGTGGTGTGACTGAAATCAGACCAAGTTTGCCCTTCTGTAACCACTTTACTCTTCCCAGTCTGACTAGTTGTCAGCAGAGAAATCCCCACAACTGTAAAATAACCATTACTTTTATAATTCAAAAATGTAAAAGTTATGTTTAGTCTGAAAATCTTTTCAAAATGTATATACCATATAATGTCCTAGAAAAGGAAAATTATGGGGACATAGACTTGAGCAGTGACTTCCAGGGTTTGTGGGTAGGGTTGCTGACTATAAATCAGCAGCACAAGGGAAATGTTTAGGGTGGTTAGACTGTTATAAATACTGATCGAGAGGGTGGTTATATGACTGCATGCATTAGTGAAAACCTGTAAAACTATGTACCATAGAGCGTGAATTTTACTGTGTGTAATAAATGTTTTAAAAGAATAAGGCAGCAGCATCAGTGATGATGTGCATCCCTTTTTCAAGTTTACATCATTTGAATATGTTCTAGATAATTTTCAAGCATTAATTTAACTTCTTACTTGACCATCTAATTCCTTGAAAGATTCTTACTTTAAACATTAAATACATTGTTTTTAAAATATGACAGTTATGGTTGGTCTTATGAGACTCTAAAAACAGATCCATTGAAGTATAAGCTATATACCACAAAATGCAACCATTTTAACTATACATTTAATGACTTTTAGCAAATTTATAGAGTTGTATAAGCATCACCATAACCTAATTTTCAATCATTCAACCCCCTCAAAAATATCCCTTATGTTCATTTTCAGCTTGAGAGACTTTTGGAAAAGTAAAAGACAAAAGGTTAACCTGATGATTAATTTGCTAAAACAGAAGCATCAATTTTCAGTGTTGGAAAGTTGTTAAAACCATCTAGATCAAGCTTCCACCCAGTGTTCACACGCTTCTACAACAGATCTGATGGCTAATTATGCAGCCTTGCTATACAGTATTCAGCGGTGAATATGTGACCATCTTATTTAACAACTCATTTCATCCTCAATCAGGTCTAATTATCACAGTTATTTCTCACTCTGAAGCACTAAAACTTTACCTGGGTAACCCCACATATGCCCTAACTCTCAGCTCAATAACTTCAAAAAGTCCCAACTCTATCATTCGTAAGACTTTGTAAAAAATTAAAAGTAACTGTGTTCTAGGGGAAAAATTTGATAATCTCTGGGACTGAGAATTACATTTGTATCCAAAGAAAGCAGCCACAAAGGTTTAAAAGAAATTATTCTTGAGCCCTGGAGGTTCAAACAGAAGGTTGAGGTAAGTAAAAGAAGCCTGCAAGTTTAAAGTAGAAGAAAAGCCAAATGGATACAGCACAGCCTTCAAATATATATCTAACATGTACCAATTAAATTTAATTAAAAAATAAACAAGATAGGTCACAGTGGAGGGCAGTTAGGAACACATCTGGGTAAAAGATTAAGACCAACAGAGTAAAAAGTTAGGTGATGCCAATTCCCACTTGTATCCAGAACTGCTTAAAATCACCTGAAGCAGAATTTGATGCCAACCAAGGAAAGGAGATATATTGATAAAGTACATTAAAGCTACTACTGGGTAATTAAAATGGAAATGAAAACTAAGATTGCTTACATCTTAGAATATCAGCCCAACCAATGAACTCCCTCACCATCTACTAAATGGTTAATAACTTGCGTGTTTGGCTCTTGAGTACTGCATCGGGTAAGTGAAAAGACTAGAGGAGACTTCATAATCCTATAAACCACCAAGGAGCACTGGATGTCTGAGAAATTACAGACTGGGAACAAAATTGTCAGGGAGGAATCACAAGTGTGTGACCTGTGTGATCATCCAGGGTCTCTCATTTGAGTTAATGCTCTCCTGTTGCCCTCCTGGAAGGGAGAGGAGACACTTTTTAAATGGAAGACCAGACTCTGGCAGTGTTGCCAAGGCAGATCTCATAACTCCTGGACTCAAGCTACTCTCTTGCCCTAGCTTCCATGGCTGGGATGCAGACATAAACATACCTGCTCTGAAATGCTTTACAATAAGGAGTCCCATTTTCATCTTGTAATAAATGCCACAAATTATGTTGTCGCTTGTGAAACTCATTTAAATGTGCAGGTGGGACACAGAGGAAATAGTAATGACCACACATCACATCTGCACAAACCCTTAAGCTTTCAAGGTTCCTTTATGCATGCCTCAGTAGACCCTTACAATCTGTCTATTCAGAAGATAATAAAAAGGAATTGTGGTTTGCCCAATGGTACAAAATCAGAGAATTTTTAAGAGTTGTTATCAATTGTGTGGTTCACCTTATCTGTGCCTCATTTTACATATAAAAAGCTCATGTTCAGAAAAGTTAAAAGATTTGTCCAAGGTCACACAGAAGGATAATTCCAGGAATAAAGCTGCTTCCTTACGCCCCAGGCACATGTGGACAATGCCTCACTGTCTCTGTGGAAGTTCTGGACCTGAGGTCCCCGAGGCAGACAGCTGCGTCACGTTTCGGCAGGCTCAGCATAGATAGCCAGAGCATAACTCCATAACTGCTCTGTTTTTCAAACACTTTAGTACTTTAAATACTTTATATGGACCATATTTTATTCTATCTTCCCAACAAGTTTATAATGTAAGTGTGGTGGCAACCGGTAGCTTCCGCTGCAAGTGAAAGGAGCACATTCACAGAGGTCTGCATCTAGTCCTAGGGCTCCAAGGTGACTCAGAGGGCACAGCACGGGCCTTCACTCTTTCTCATAGATCTCCCACCCACTCTCACCATGCCAGAGGGCTCCTTTCCAGCTCCTCCCTAGGTACATCAGTGTTGTGCTACCCAAGTCAGGGAGATTTCAGATGTTTACTAAGCACTTACTAAGTGCTTACCCAGAATACACACTAAAAGAAACTAGAGCTGTGGGGGAGAAAATCTAGAAAAAAAGAAATTTAAATACCCATAATTGCACAGAACAATGATAACAGTCTCATTTGGATTTTGGAAGTGAAAGAGACATTGGCGTTTGTGGAATCCAACATATAAGAAAACTAAGGTCTGCCCAGAGCTACACAGCAAATAGCAGAGAAAAGACTGAGATTTTCTTGTTCAGGTCCACTGTACAGTGTCTGGGCACTTCGGTCTTCTTGGTGACTTGAATTGTTCCCTTGTGAGCTCCAAAGTGTTGAAGCACGAGAGTCTAGTATTTACAACCTTTACCAAGCACTCAGCTCTGACTTGCATGATCTGGGACAAGGAAGTAGATGGAATGTGGTATCCAGGGGACCTTACAAGTAGTTGTGAATGAGGTGGTCTGCTTCAAGCTAAGGAAGTTAAGAAATGCTTAATATTGTTTATACTGGAGTGTTTTGAAAACATTACATCTGTAAATAACCATATGGAAACAATAAATGGGGAAACAGAATAGGTAAACAAAGTTAATTCCATTGTTCTCACATTTGAACAAGGAACATGGATTACTCATCTTCGAAAAAGTGCTGAAAAACTGATATATAATAGGGCAGCAGGACATAGCAGAGAAAAGGCGGTTTTAAAAAATAATAATAAATCACATTAGAACAACTGGACTTCCTTCTCTACTACTTGACACCATACACAAAACTCAGTTCCAGGACTATTAAAGACATAAATATGACAGACAAAAATACAATGATTTTATAAGACAACATAGAAGAAAATATTTACGACCTTGGCTTAGCAAAAGAATTCTTAAATGAGGTATAAAAACACTAGCCATACTCATATATCAGGTTGTTTCAAAATCTGTTTGCCTAGAGAACCATAAAGAAACTGAAAAGCCAAACCACAGCCTGGGAGCAGATGTTTACAATGCATATAACTGACAACGTACTAATATCCAGAAACACATAATGAATTCCTAGAGAGAAGAGGAGGAGGTAAAACAGAGGCAAACACATGGACAGGCATTTTCCAAAGGGAAAAGGAGAAATCCAACTGATTAATAAGAGAGGAAAAAAATCCTCAGCCCCTTTAATAATCTGAGAAATGGAAATTAGAACACAATTAAATACTATTACACACCCCAGATGACACTGAATTCATTAAATTCCAATAATACAAAATATAAGAGAGGAGATGGAGCAAAGGAAAGTAAGTATAAATTCTACCTTCAAAGCACAACTAACTTGGTATACTTAGTCTTTTCTTTTACTCAATAGTAACTCCATCCATAAGTATATACCCTAAATTTGGAAGAATTCCAGCTATGTGCTTCAAAAAACATATGCAAGAATGTCCAGAGAAAGACAATATGGCAGCCATTGTTGATTTAATATCATCTTGCTCTGAAGTCCTACCATGCTTTTGTTTTTCTATTACCATTGGTTCTATCATGTTGTGTCTTATTGGATTTTAATATGTATGATAGTATAAACAAAATTTTTACAGAAAATAAGATAATATAGCAGCCATTGTTCATCTTCGGTTATTTGGTTCAGAATGCCTTGGAATACTTCCATTCTTTTGAGTGGTTTTATTCTATTTTGTTATGTTTGACATTATTGTGTGTAAAGCTAAGCTCGACTATTACAAAGAAAGAGACATTATGATAGCTACTGTTAATATCCAATTGTCTTGTGAAGTGCTGTGTTGCTTACATTGTTCTGTTCTGATCTGCTTAGATCTGTCCTCTTTTTATTCTCTTAAAAAAAAAAGAGAAGTGTAGTGTTGTGCTAATTAGCTAAAACCTGAAAATAACTGGAATGCTCAACAGTAAAATGTGGTTTATCCATATAGTGGAATGCTATACAACACAAACTATGGCCACATGCATCAATCTGGATCAATCTCACACTCTTGAATGAAGAAAACAAGTCATGGGGCCAGGAATTTAGTTCAGCGGCATAAGTGTCTGCCTGGCAAACAAGAGGTTATATATGAGTTTGATCCCTGGTACCAAATAAAATAAAATAAAAAAAAAAAGAAAACAAGTCATAAAGAACATATGCAGGGCTGGGGATTTAGCTCAGCAGCATAAGCACCTGCCTGGCAAGTGTGAGGTCATGAGTTTGATCCCTAGTACCAAAAAAAAAAAAAAGAATATATGTAACTTGACCCACTTATATAAAGACATAAGCAGGAAAAAGTAGCTATATTCTTTAAATTTGCCAACACAACTGTTAAAACTACAAAGAAAAGAAATAATTAACACAAAAGTCAGCATAGGTTATCAAGAGAGGGGAAGAAGGAATATGAGAAGGGAAGGCATTCATAGAAATGTTCTAGCATTTAAACCAAGTTGTGGTTAATTAGGGTTTGCTTTAATTTTAAAATAGTACATTAAAGTAGGATACAATGGTTTATCAAATAGGTCATTAAATATGAATAAATATATTTCATCAGAATGAGCCATCTTATGTTAAATGAAGTTACTATTGTTTTATGTCAGAATCAGAGCAAATACTGGCCATTTCACAAGATTCAATGAAAACTATGTGTGAGTGTATACATTATCTGTGCACTTGATGATATGTTTCACCATAAAAATGTGAAAAGAAACAAAGAAGCATTGGCAAAGAATTGAAATTCATTGACTCTGACCTGGATTCTAAGATCACTCAGTAGCCCTTTATCTCTCTTTCTTTCTCTTTTTCTCTCTTTCTTTCTTTCTTTCTTTCTTTCTTTCTTTCTTTCTTTCTTTTTTATTTCTGTCTTTCTCTGTTTTTATTTTTTAATTATTTATTTTTTTGACACAGAGTCTTGCCAAGTCTACCAGGAATTCTCCTGCCTCAGAGCCTCCCAGAGTTCAGGGATTACCAACCTGTGCCACCAGACGCGGTTACTCTTGTTTCTACAGAGTAATAATGTAGTCTGGTAGTTAAATACCACGCTCTGCAGATGGAAAGCTTGAGTTTGAATCCCAGCCTTGCCATTTATAAACTGCATCCTTAATCCAATTACTTAATTTACTGCAGCACTGATTTCTGTAAAGCAGGGGCAGAAATAGCACCTATCTTGTGGAATTGTTATAAAATATATGCAAAATGACATATAAATTCAAATGAAACATAACTGTGTGTCAATGGTTTAGCACATTTGGCACTTTGTAAATAACTGACTAGTTATTGACCTACATTAGTAGGTCTCATTCTTTTCTGTCACATTTCTTCAGAGGGTATAAATGAGAATTATGCAAATGTTTTCAAGAAGCACAAGATCCTATACAAGTCCTATGGCTATCATAAGCTCTATCCTTTTATATATCTAACTCAGCCCATGTAGAATCATTCACTCATCACAAAATCGGTGCTATCACCTTGATAACACTGAAAGCAAGTCCATACAAGTTAATATAAAACCACTTCCACCTTTCATGGAATCTCAGTTGCAAATGGAACACTGAGTTTCTTAGAAAATTAAACACACACTCTTCCTAACCCCAGCCTTCTAATGCAACCAACCTAACTCTCTTGATCACAGGTAAAGAAGAGCCATGGTCAGGTAAGACTTCAAGGATACCAGAAGCAGGAGTTCAAAGTGATACAAAACTACAGGATCTTTTGTCCCAAAGATAGTAGAAACAATACCAGACAAAACACCAGACAAAAACATACATGTATGAGCACGCACGCACATACACACACGTGTGGGAAAAGCTTTTTTGGGGGGGGAATTCAGCTAAATTAGGGCTTCAGCTGAAGGAAGTCAGCAATGAATGATCAAGAGAAGGACTAAGTTGTTCTCTGAACAAAGTGAGCAGGTCTTTATTAGTTAGTGTGAGTTAAAGTCCAGGAATTCCCATCAGCCCAGGGCATGGATCCAAAAGATGTTTCTTCTTATGATGGACTTGGCCCACTAGGTGGTCATGCTCAACTTGTCCTAGAGACTGTGGAATTTTTGAATTTTGGGGTTGTTTCCACAATTATCCTTCACAAAATAACCCCAGCTTTGTGGGTTTGGGCCCTGTGACAGGGTCAAAAAACCTCAGGTTGCTACAGCTGCTGAAGGAACACAGGAACCAGGATAGGAAAGAGGTGAGGTATAAAGGAAAACACGTAACAGCTCCAGTGGGCAACTGGCTAAATTGACTGTACCTTATAGTCTTGGAAAAAGCACTTCTAAACGATCTACACATCTATGTACAAAATTGATATAATCTGACCCATGGCTTAAAACAGCAGGTAAGACAGACACAATATGAACACAGAAATACCAAGCCTTTTAGCTCATTTTAGTTACCCATTAGACATCAACCGTCAAAAGTAGTCAGGAGTTGGTGTTATAGTAAAAGTGGTCTTCAGGTCCTTGGGAAGTAATCCAGGCAACTATTACCACAACCCACATGCTGGAGGTGTTTTCTACAGCAAGACTGGTAGAAAACTAATATTGTATAATCTAACTGTATGATCTTCAAAATTAGTGAATTTTAAGTCTACAATGAGCCAATGAAGCTAAAGGACTTAGATTTTTTCCGTGTTAGTCTCATTTTATGCAAACATTCCACTTCTGAGGTTTGGTCAGGACCTCACAATAAGTGTGTCAAAAAGAGTACAAGGGTGGAAAAACAACACATCATGCAACAAAGAGGGACAGTTTACTGCACCCAGAGATTTATTTTGCCATGTCAGCTTTCTGTCCCACCACAGTGGTCCCTAACTGTCTCAGAGTATTTCAGACCCCCTGTTTGACGGCTGGAATGCTGCTCAGACTAGAATGGATTTCTGCCTCCCTGGGGCTTGGGTTTTTTTACCTTAAAACTCTTTAAAAAAAAAAAAGTTGTACAAACTATTTACATATAGACAGAACGTTAGAAAATAAATAGGAAGTGGAAACAGGATGAACTGTGCCAACGGTCCCGCCCACCCCTGTCTTTCCACCCCAGCAACCGTTACAGAGATTGGAAGCTCAGTTTAAACCTAGGACAAGAAGAAAGCTTAAAATCCCCAGCTCACTTTACATTCAGTCTCAATAAGCTTAGTCTAAAAGCAAAACAAACAAACAAACAAAACTCAGGCATGTAGAAAGATGGCAAGTCATATAAAAAACATAAATTTCAAATGAAAACCTGAAGTTTATATTACAGTTCACCTGGTACTGTTGGGTGAATGAAAAGAAAGAACAGGCTTCCTAAAATTCAAAGAAAAGTACATTGCTCCTAAAATTCAAAGCAATTCCTAAGATTCCCTTAGCCAAAATGCCATAGATATTTGATCTAATCTCTGGGTTACTATTTGGGTTAAAACCCTTGTTTGTGTAAAAACTATCCTTGACATTTCCCACTATAAATTATGACCAAATAAGATTCTGAAACTAATTTAAAAATTAAAATGAAAACAAATGCTAAGGATGAACATATTTATTGCTTTTCCTCCAATTAATTTGCATTATCTTTTACCCAGGGGGCATCCTTTTCAAGAGGGTATTTGCATGAGTATGTGTGACTGTATTTACAGTGGTTGGAGAAATCATGAATGATTACTTCATGCAGTAAACCCCAGAAAATGTGGTCCAGTAGAGAAAAAATGTTGCTGTTGTTGTGCTACCTTGTGAGGATCACATGCAAAAGTGACTAATGGGGAAGTGTAAGGTCGATGCTTCTCTATTCCTAAACCTTGTACAAAAAAGGCTCAGTTGCACTGGTCCAAAACCACCCTGGGCCAGTTCCACTGCTACTCACAAAAACCAACCCCAGTATTTAAAACTGATGGAGACAATCTAGCCACAGACACAGTAGCACCCAAAGAAGACTCCTACTTATCCATTAAATCTAAATTCCAAACTGAGAGAGTAATAGCAAAGCTAAATTGAGGTATCAGCCCCATTAGTCACTTGACAGGTATCCAGTTGCTGAGGCTGGGTGGGAGACCTCAATGACCATTCTCCTTTAGTCCACTCAGAGTTTCCACAGCTGTCTGCACCATTATTTTGGCCTAGTCATTAATTTGCAGGGAATGAGGGGTCATGGTGATAGTTTTTGCCTATTGAGTTGTTAAATAAAACATCAACTCCCACCAGCCTTTCGGTCTGTGACGCCTTGTCTCTATGTGGAGCTTACTATATTGAATTCTTACGGGGCAGACGTTGAGGTTCCAAGGAAAAACTCCAACTCTTAGGGCAAGAATGAATTTTCTCATAAAAGGAAGGTGTTAGCCATGCCGAGGGGGAAGTGGAAAGCTGGGAGCTGACTGGTGGGCCAGAATGGAGACACCCATGGATAAGGCAAGTGGGAAACCAGGCAAATGGCAGAGCTGGCACCCAGTCGGGCTACAGGACTCTGTATTTAGAGACTCACCTTATATTGGCAAACTTGTTATTTTATTGAGTGGATCAGAAGATTTCTTTGCAAAGAAACATCAAAAAGTATGTGTTATGGATTAAATAAAATTCTTTAGAAATTTAACATTAATTCATTTGAGAATCTGAAAAACATAGATCTCCTAACAAGGTCAATGGCATTACCCAGAACCACATAGTTTATTTTTAAATATTTCAGATGAAAAGAAAGTTTAAGGGATAGTAACAGAGACCCATGTAATCAGTATCACTGTTAATAAACAAAAATTACCAATTAAATTACTTTTCTTTAAAAGTGTTAGAATATAATTTTCAAATTCAACACTTTGAGAACTTTCCCTTCAACTAGAGGTAAATCACTACTACCCTGAATTCAGTGTTTATAGTCTTAGATATTTTTATACTCGACTACCCTGTATTTCTAAAATGAAGAAATTATTATGATACATATTTTATAAGTTAAAAGTAATGTGCTATGTATGTTCTTCTATAACATTCTTTTTGATCAATACTATACCCAAAAAGTTCATTTTGATCCACATCTCCATAATTTATTTTCACTGCTGTGTAACATTCCAATTTATGAGTAACTGCAATGATCAGTGTTTGAGGTTTTTGTTTGCTTTGCCTACTTCATTTAAAACAAAGGTGAAACACATGTCTCTGTGTGTACCTGTTCAGAGTTTCTTTAGGCCTTCTGTATAAAAGCAGAAGAATCACAAAGTTACCAAGTGAAGTTTTCTCAGTGTTACCCGATATAAATCCTTTTGGAAAATGGCTGCAGCAGCACCTGACACTGCCAGGCTTCCATTTTTGCTAAGCCGATCAATGTAAACTCTCATTCTGATTTTCATTAATTTGTGCTTCTCTGCTCTTTTTATAGATTACTGAGTTTACTCTGTGAATTACTTCTCATCATTTTGGCTTTTTTTTTTTTCCCAATGGTAGGTGTACTGAGGGTTGAACTCAAAGTCTTTGCATTGAGCTACGTCCCTAGCCATTTGTTTGTTTGGTTGATGACTGATTGATTCTGAGACAAGGTCTTGCTAAATCGCTAAATTGTCCAGATTGGGCTTGAATTTGGGATCATCCAGCCTCAGGCTGCCAGAATGCTGGGGTTACAGGGATGTGCCACCACGTCCAGCTTCTTTGGTTCAATTTTTAATCAAGTTGTCTTTTTTCTTTCAGTTTCTGAACTCTTCAAATGCACATCCCTTATAGTAATACAAGTATATGGTGCAAATAGCTAGCTTCTTCCAACCTGTGATTTATCATTTTTACTCTTATCATGGACTGTCTATGTTATTGCCTTTCTTTAATTCGGGGAAAAAATAAAAGACAGTGGAAATAATGATCAATCCTGACATTTTCTCCTGTTTTGGTTTTTGGAGACAGGATCTCACTATGCAGCCCAGGCAGGCCCTTGAACTCATGGTGATCTTCCTGCCTCAGCTTTCCAAATGCTGGAAATACAGGTTATGTACCACTATGCCCAGCTGAAGCTTTCAAAATTTATGATCTGTCCCATAAAGTATGTGTCTTGGTTACTGTTAAGACAGTGTTACTATTAAGACATCTAAAATATGCCCCCAAAGTCCCATGATTCAGAGGTGGGACTTTTGAAAAATGATTGGCTCCTGGGAGCTCTATGCTCTCAGTGGACTAATCCATTGATGACTTCATGGCTGGCTGGAAGGTCAGGATGTGAGGCCTAGGGAAACGTGGTGGCCAGTGCTGTGACCTGGAAGGGTGTTTTACCTTGCTTCGGCACTGTGGTGTGAACATGAGAGGCTTCTAAATTTCTCCTCTTTTTAGAACTGAAACTGTTTGCACGCACATACATAGGACATGTTGGATGCTTCAACCCTTCTCCCCCTCTTTATTTTATTCGTAAAACAAGTAATTCATTTGTAAGTTTTATTTTAGTTGCCATCACTGGATCTTAACAATTACACAGCCCCTTAACTGTAACTCCAGGAAATCTTTTGACAACTTTCTTAGGTCCAGTGATTTTGACGTTAGTTTCTTAGAAAGTACTTGGACAGTTTCCTCACTGAAGAGAAAAAGGAAGCTCTTTCTAGTCAAAAAGTATGTATGTGTGTCTTACTCCTCCCAGCAGATGCTTTTCCATGGAGTTGATGTGACACTGCCCCCACCCTCAGGAAATCTTCCCTGGCGGCCACCCAGTTAATAAGATCTTATAAATTCCGATATTCTTTCATTTCAGTCACCATGTTCAAATGATAAGCTCACTAGCTGCTTGAGAACTAACACTACCTCTACTATTCTCTGCCATATCCCAGTGCTTTGCACTAGCTCCTAGCACATAGTGCTCAACAGGCCAGGGATTTAGCTCAGTGGCATAAGTGCCTGCCTTGCAAGTGTGCAGTCGTGAGTTCAATCCCTGGTACAAAAAAGGAGGAGGAGGAAGAAGAAGAAGAAGAAGAAGAAGAAGAAGAAGAAGAAGAAGAAGAAGAAGAAGAAGAAGAGAGTGCTCAACAAATATCTGTTGAATGACTAAGTGAAAAACATGGCAGCTTCCAGCAACATCAACTACATGATCAGTATAGTATGGTCTTGAAGTTTGTGTGCTGATCACAACTGGGCAAAATCTTGAGATATTTCTAAAATGGGTTATCACTATCATTCTATACTCGTTGTTTAAAAAAAACCTTAAATATTGAAGTGCACTAACTATTGAAGGCATTTTACCTAGAACTGGAACTCTAAATGTAGTAGAACTCTTAAAGCTCCTGTGATCTATTGTGCTGGCAAGCAATTTGTCCATAGCTAATTCATAGAGTAAGCTGGAGCTTTAATTTCTGAGACTTTTAGTGATAAGGTCTCATCAACTTGGCTCTTATTTGTGTCATTATAAATGCTTCATTGGATCAGCTAAGAGGTCCGTCTGCATAAACTCCACACATAAAGACATCTCACAACACATCATTTAAGTCTCATAAAATCACAATGTGACACAAATTTGCAATTCTATAACATGAACAATGACTTTACCAAGCTATTACAAACATGAAACTGCGATCTTAATATTGATCTCTTGTGTCATGTATCTTAGCATTAAATACGATATATTTGGGCCCCTTAAACTCTGTGTGGGTATATATTATAGCTTGTGTCTAGATGTCCCCCCCAAAGCCTCATGCAGGCATGGGGATACTTTTCAGAAGTGGCTGGATCTAGAGTGTGTGATCTAGAGTGTGGGATTAAGGGTGTGTGATTACTAAATCAGTCCACTGGCACCACTGGCACCTTCCCTAAACCCAATACCCTAGAGAGAATAAAAAAGGAACAGAAAGAAACTGCTAAGGTCCTTCTTGCTTGCTTTGCTAGCTTCTGCTCACGGTTTCTCTTCTATGATGCATCTCTTGTCATCCCACCCCGCCTTGGAGCCTGTCAGTCATGGCCTAAAAGCTCTGCAAACTGTAAACTAAATAAATCTTTCCTCCTTTTAATTTTGGGTGTTGCATATTTTGTCCCAGAAACAAGAAAAAGTAACTAAGACAGTCTATAAGGTTTCTTTTAGGACACTGCTACTCAAAGTTAGGTCTGCTGAATAATAGCAGCAACATGATACTCCCTCCAAAATAAACTGGTATGTTGACATAGTGTCATAGAATTAACTCTCTCTCTCCCAAAACTGACATGTTGTAACCTAATAGCTTAATTTGATGCTATCTGGAGATAGGACCTTTCAAAGGGAATTAGGGTTAACCAAGGTTATGAGAGTAGGACCCTTATGATGGTATTAATACCCTTAAGAGATGCCAGAAACCTGAATTTCAATCTTTCCCCATCCTCTTCCTCCCTTCCCCCCAATGTAAGGAGGCAGTTATCTAAAATCCAAGAAGCAATCCCTAGATTCTAATCATACTGGTGCCCTGATCTCAAGTTTCTAGGCCCCAGAACTGTGAGAAATAAATTTCTGTTTTTCACTGAGATTCCATCTCACTCCAAAAAGAATGGCTATCTTCAAGATGCTAAGTATCATAACAAATGCTGCAAGAGGTGCATAAAAAAAGGAACCCTTCTTCATTGTTGGTGAGGGTGTAAACAGGTACAACCACTATGGAAATCAATATGGAGATTCCTCAAAAAACTAAAACTAAAAATCCCATTTGACTCAGCTACCCATCTTCTGGGTATCTTCCCAGAAGAATTAAAGACATCATAATACAGCAATACATGCATGCCCATGTTTATGGCAGCAAAACTCACAATAGCTAAACCTGGGAAGCAATCTGTGTGTCCATCAACAGATGAATGGATAAAGAAGATGTGGTATTTTTACACAATGAGGTATTACTGTGTCACAAAGGATAAATCTGAGTCATTTGTAGGAAAGTAGATACACCTTGAGACCATAAATGTTAAGTGAAGTAAATCAGATACACAAGCTTAAATATGATTTCTCTTATATGAGAAACTCAATATACAAATAAATAAATAAAAACAATGAAAAAAGAGAGAAGTTACTGTAATTTGACATGGACAATGTATCTGAATGTGTGCCTTGATTGAGTATAACCATTTTATGTGTTTTATATATTTTTTGGTCTGTTAATGTGGCTATTAATCCATTTATGATAATTAGCCTGATAAACCCTTGAAATAAATGAATAAATAAATAAATCTGATGCTGGCAAAAAAAAAAAAAATCCATTGTTTCAGTCACCTAGCTGAAGGTATTTTGTCATGGTGACTAAGACACCAGATACCTGTCTGAGAAGAGTCTTGGGCCCTGTTTTATAACTTGTTGAATCAGAATCTGCATTTTACAAGGTGGTCAAGTGAGGAGCACATTTGCTATATGCACAAATGAAATTTGAAGAGCTCTGTTTGGGGACCTACTTCAAGATACAACAAAAATCACCTGAACATGTCAACCCCACAAAGCAAGAATTCATACATATATAAGGGAATCAAACTCATGACCTTGCACTTGCCAGGCAGATGTTCTGCTGCTGAGCTAAATCCTCAGTCCAAGGATTCTTTGCTATACTCCAAATCAGAAGCGCTACAGGTCACATCAGAATTGGAAAATGAAATCGACCACCCACGATAAAGTGATATTGAAATGGGCTCTGCCTGCTTTCTTTGTAACTGGAATCCACCTTTGAGGACAGAGATACTGTGTCAAGATAGAAGCAATCTGGCAGAAGACAAGCAGTTCTCCAACAGCCATTCTTCATTACAGTAAAAACTACCCCGGCTTATCCCACCCTGAAATCACACACGCATACATGCATGAAAGAACTAACATTAACAGGAACTTGAAATGAGCAAAAACCACCACCTTATCTCCTGACACATTTAAGTTTGTTCATGCAAATTTTCAACTCTTGTGGTAAAGGACCATCAGACCCTCCTTTTCCTCTTCAGTTGTTTTTGTCAGATTTCCCAGAGCCAAAATGACAGTTTAAGGGATCAGGAGAAATGGCATATATTCTCTCCTTGGGGTTTTTTCTGCCCAATTCCAAGTACCTATACTGGTACAACTATTGTTAGATCTATGTTTAGAAGTAGCTAAAGTTGTACTTGGTGTTTATGTTTGTTTTTCATAGTACTAGGGATTGAATTCAAGGCCTCTGCACTGAGCTACTTCTTTGGCCCTTTTATTTAGACAGGCCCTCAGCAAATAACTAACTTCCCCGGGCATGGCTAGAATTTGGAATCCTCCCACCTCAGTCTCCCAGTGCTAGGGTTACAGTACTGAGGCACTTGCACAGATAATGTACCCTTTCCCACTAACAGTTACAAATACCACATTGCATGACAAATGGTTATGGTTATGATTATTACTTTTACTTTCAGCAAACCCCTAAAGAAAATTGGCTCTAACTCTACCCACCTGGAGTGGAGGGGGGAATCCAATGATGTTACATACTCGCAAAGGCCCACAGAGGTTGCTCAGTGAGGACCAGACCACATCCAATAGCTTTACTAGCCAAAGCACCTTGGAACCAGGCTGGGAACACCACAGACACTGAGCCAAGACTTACTGTACTAGGAGGCATCTATTGGACTTCAAGAGTAATTTCAAAGGCAGGTTAGGATAGAAATTTGGTCACAGGAAGTCAAGAACTGACTCTGAGGTGAACTGAAAATAGCAGATTGAAGCAACTCATCCACAAGCCTGGCTACAAAAAGAATAGAACCATGAGCATGGGTTATGTTTTTGTTTGTTTTCATAAGAAAGACTTGAGCATAAGTTTAAGGGAAGAATAAGCAAGTGTGTGATCTTCTTGGTATTTTCTTATTGGGTTGATAGTTTAATCCACTGTTCATTCAGTCTTTTTTTTAAAAAAAAAAAAAAAAAAAAAGGTTTCACTACAGAGTTCAGGCTGGCCTTAAACTCGGAGCAATCCTCCTGCCTCAGCCTCTAGAATGCTAGGATTATAGGCGTGCACCACCACACCCAGCCTACATTTTTTTTTTTTGAGCACCAACTATATGTGAGGAACTGGTATGCCAAGAATACTTAGGTGAACAAAACTAATCTCAAGGAGACTGAGTTTCACCATCCTGACTCTTAAACAAATTCCCTCAGTATCTTGAAGGAAGAAAGTGCTCCCAAGCTCCTTGGAATCAGCCAGGGCTTATCCACACCCTGCCTGTGAGCACACCATGCAGTTTATGGGATCTTGTTTTAGAAACAAAACAGCTTTTGAATTTGCTCCTCCATTTTAGAAAGAAGACATTTTATAAACTCCCCATCCTGCCCCTCATCTTGAGGCCATACAGACACAAGCTCGCTCCACAGGACATACCCAGAAAGTAATCTTACCTTCCTCCTTTTCCGGTCAACCACCTCAGGAAGTAGATGACTCCTCACATTTCCCCACAAGCAATTTCCTGTCTGCTTTCCCATTGCTCAGAACACAACATAGCCCTGAGGCCGTGAGCTCAGCTGAGCTCACACTGCCCCCTGCTGCCTGCACATTGCCACACAAGGACATAATCCTCATTTCATTTTTTTGGAGGGCGGTGGGGGAGACCGGGAAATGAACTCAGGTCCTTGCACTTGCCAGGCAGGCACTTATGCCACTGAGCTATATCCCCAGCCCCTCCCTGACCTTTTGCTCCTATTCCTGTGAAAGAAGAAAAGCAACAGAATGCCCCCACAAAAGTCAAATGTCTTTATTTTATATATAAAAAAAATTTTTGTACAGTTTTAGTTTCTATGTTTAAGAAAAAAAATTCCTAAAATTGCCATAATGTTTAGATCCACTGCAAACTGTAAAAACAAGCTTTTTATATATTAAAAAAAATTTACATTTTACAATTTTCTACATGCATGCACAAGGTCTCAGCTCTGTAACCAAAAAAGAAAAAAAGAAAGAAAAAATGGAAACAAAACAAAACAAAAAAATATCTAGATCCAACAGTGGGAAACTCTACACTTACAGTCTCACTTGGAAGGGACTCAAAAAAGCCCCTTCAGCACACAACAATCACAACACTCACACACCAGGTCCAAACTCATCAGCAGATACTGCCCAGTGGGGAAGGCAGAGGATAGAGAAGACAGAGGGACGGATACCACAAAGGGACAAAGGAGCTCATCCAGGCCCAGAACCAAGGAGAAGCACAAACCCTGGGAAATGGATGTTTCCAATGAGAAAGCTTTCAGGGATCCCAGCATCTATTCGTCACGGGTATTGTGCTGGGGTTTGCAAGGGGAATGTTGAAGTGTGCTGGGGAGGCAAAAAATTAGGCCATGAAGTAGAGGGGGATGGGAAGAAGTCAGAGACTAAAGGGACATAAATCAGAATAAACACAGGAACACAAACGTTGGTATGGGAGAGAGCCAGGGACCAGTGGGAACAGGGGCAGAAGGGCGAGGTAGGTGAAGGACTGAGGCACCGCGTGGTGGTGTGGAGGGAAAGGGGGGCCAGCATTCCAAGGCCGAGTTGGGGATGAGCCAGGGTGCCGCGTAGTCACAGAAACAAGAGCACTGGAGGGAGCCAGCACAGCATCCCTGGGGGCGGGGGACACAGGAGAGACAGAAACCCAGTGAGCAGTGGGACAGGCCGGGTGGGCAAACAGTTCAGAGGGCCTGAGTTGGCTACCCATCCCCAGCAGTTCACAGCATGAAGACAACTTCCCATAGAGGAGAAGCAAGACACACACACACACACACACACACACACACACACACAGCCACACGCTGGACGATTCATCCTGACGCTTTAAAAAATAATAATAATAATAACCAGAGAAGACAAAGATACCACAGTTCTGACGCAAAGGACCAAAATGCTACCATTCTCAGTCACAGCCCTTAGTGCTTAAAAAGAGAGAGTTGGGAAAACACATTTTTCTTGTTTCAGGAAAAAAGAATGAAAAAAATCACAGTGATTAAAAACATGGCAGGTTCTTAAAATAAACACTCCCCCGCCCCTAAATCTAGGGCAAAAACTAAGATCCCAATTCCTTTCCTTCTGCCCACCCCAACCCACGTCTCAGATGACACACCCCACTCTTGCCCACCAAGGCAAAGACCCCAATCACCATCCAGGCCCTGTTCTCCAGGATAGTGAGGTATTTACGTGACCCAGAAGGGATCCCTCTGAAACCAGATTCTTAAAGGAAAGATTGCTTTCCCAGGACACCAAGGCAGGATGCATTTCACCCAGGCCTATTCAACGACTCCCTCAGCCCTAGACCAAGGCTAACCCCCACTCAGCCTCTGCCTAAATCAGCCCAGCAAGCCATTCCTGTGGGGACAAGGTGAGCTCTGGCTGAGGAACCCCTAACCCCTCTCCAGTGAACAGTGGGTGGACAGAGATGCCCTTTCAGAAAAGACAGTAGAAAAACCCTGATAGATTGTTAGGCTCCATCACCCCCTGGGCTGCCCCTACAGAGTGGAAACAGCCTCCCAGAGGAGACACCACAGGGCAGCCTATCCCAAAAGTGTGCTTTGCAAGGCAAGTACCAGTAAATTTTCTAGGGAAAAGAAGGACCGATCCAGGGGCACTGTGAGTTATTTGGAGATCTGATCCAGGTGCAGGCTCCGTCCCAGCCACCAGAACGGTCCTCCACATGGACCCTGGAAGGATGTATATTGGTGTTTCCCTTTCTAGTCCTCTTGGTGATAACATAATTTAAAGGTGTTCCAATTAAAAGGCTCAAATTGACTCTGAACAGATGTACTAGTGGGCCAGTGAATTTTGCTCAGAATGCGATCTAAACTATCGAGAATTTGGAGTTGGTACAAAAGCTACAGAAGTAAAATGCGGTGAGGGGCTAAGTGCCCACAGAAGGCAATAATCTTGGTCCCTGACCCCAGTATAGAGCCCAGAGAACCAGGAAGAGAAGAGGAGGGGACCCTGGAAGGCCAAGGAAAAGAGACCCCTGAGGCAAAGAACTGGACTTAAGGCAGGGGACAGGAGGAGCTGGCTCCTCCCCCACAGAAATGAGGCAACAGGTCTCTGAGCTGAGAGAAGTCAGCAAGCCCAGGGTGGCTGGTGCAGGAAGGAAAACCGTCTGTCAGGGTTGGCACACTGCTAAGTCTATACAGGAGTCTACCTCCCATCCTTCACTGGGAAGAGTGGGGACAAAGGCAAAGCCAGGGCTGATTCTGAGGGCAGGGATCAAGGCAAGGGTCTTTCCCAACTCAAGGATTTGTTCCCTTCCTCTCAGGAGCTTTCCAGGAAAGACCCTCTGGAAAGACCCAGGGCCCTGGTGAAGTGGTCAGAGGTTTTCACTTCCAATTGCTGGCATCGCAAGTGACCATGCAATCAGAAACTGCAGGAGGAGATTTCCAAGTAAAGGATGGGATCTTTCTTTGCTCTAGCATGAGTGGATGGGGGAGAGCAGCTGCAGGCAGCAGTGCTGCGGGGATTCCTAACTATGTGGCAGGAGCATCTCTGCCCAGGAACTCAGGGTTTGTTATGGGTAGGAGAGGGTAGCTGCTGCCTTGGCAGAATTTGGCACTAGGCTCTCTGGGGTCATATCGGTGCCCCCCAAGAGACCTGTCATCGGCCACTGGAAAGAACGCTACCAAAACTTGGGTTGTGAGTAGGGCTCAGGAGGCACAGGTACATCAGGGCCTTGTGTCCTTTCAGAAAGGACTGTCATCTGAGGAAAGCTGCAGGGAAGGGGAGAGAGAGAGAGGCACTGATTCCTGCAGGGCCCGGAGTGATACAAAAATGAGGGGAGGGTCCCCCGGATACTGTCAGCAGCAGGAAGGTCTCTCCAGGTTCACATGGGGTAAAATGAGGAAGAGGGAGGAGACAGGGTGAGGAGTAAGTCAATTCAAGTAAAAACAAGAGCAAGAGGAAGAAGGGCAGTGGGAACTTGGCTGGGCCTGAGAATCAGGCCCCCTCCCACCCCACAGAAGCCCCAGCGTCTCCCACTCCCCCGCTGTCACACAGTCACACCGAGGTCTCCGACTGCAGCCTCATGACAAACTTGTGCGACTTGGGATCCACAAATTCCTCGGAGAGTTTGAAGAATGGCACCTTCTTGGTGCTAACCACCAGGCTGAAGTCCTGGCGTTTTAAGAGGAAAACGATGCCATCCTTAAGCCCATTGGTCACCGGTTCCTCGCTCACCAGTGTCCACTGTTTAGCCAGCCAGCGTTCCTTGTGGTACTGGATGGTGGGTCCAGCCGCCAGGTACCGCTCCAGGAAGGCCTGAGGAGAGGAGAGGGAGCTACCTGGATACTGTCACCTACTACCCTTCCTCTCCTGGGCACAGCTTCCAAGGACATGTCCCCTGAGCGCTCTCTCTACATACAAACCAGTATCTGAGAGCAGAAATTCCTTTAGAGATGAGGAAGACGATGCCCACAGAAACCATGTGGCTCCAGAGTCAAGGCTGGAACTCAGCTCCCCACCTCCCATCCTCTGCTCCTCTTGCACAGGCTGTGGCCTGGACAAGCTCTTCCTCGTCCTTCCTTCCCACGCTGCTTATATAGTTAGTGCCATGCAGATGTGAGCTGGGAGGGGTTGAGCTCTCAGGGCAACATCATGTTCAGTCCCCTGTTCACTAAGCACAGCTCAGCCAAAGCCATTGTAGGACACTGGCGTTTGAGTTGAGGAATGGGCAATCGTTAACAGTGTGCACAGATCAAAGATCATCTGTGGAGGTAAAGAGGGCCAAATGGGGAAAGCTGGGACTCTGGATGTGGAAATTCTGAAGTCCTTATGAAGCTAAGAAATAGGTCTCAGCCATCCCCAGATAGTTTCTGAGTGTTCCCCTCCCTTACTTCACCCACCACCCATAACTTCATTCCATGTGGACCGGGAGAAATGAGAAGAGAATATAAGAAGGAGGCAGTGATAAGGGAGAGGGAGGGAGAGTGCAGAGAGAAGAGGTCCGGGGAAGGAGAAGGAGGGAGAGAGGAAGGATGCAGGAGCCACAGGCCTACCTTGGGCGTCATGTCATGCGTGATGCAGAATTCAAGGTGCTGCAAGATGCTCTCCATGGTATGGTAAGGCTGCTGCTTGGTGGTCCGCAGGTACTTCTGCATGGCACGGGCCATGGATGCAAAGATGGCCTGTGCTGCCTCCCGGGGGTCCATCACCTCCCTGGGGTTCTTCTGCTCCTCTTCCTGCAGCCGTTTAATGTGAGTGAAGGCCTCTTCCACAGCCACTACGAGCCTAGAGGACAGAAGGGATCTGAGCCAGGTGCCCATTTCTCATAGCTCCCCCTATACACCAGCTCTGACAGCTGCACCTCAAGAAAGGTCAGACCTTTGTGCTCTCCTTGATCCCCGTCTAGAGCCAAGGGCTGGACTTCTGTGGAGGGTTCCCCCACTGGGGATAAGAAAGAGCTACAGAGTTCAGTGAACCCAGCCCAGGCACTCCAGACAAATCTAGTGTCAAACTCAGAGAGACAACTAGGAACTTTACTAGAGGAAAAACTAAGCATCCCACCAAGCCCTAGGAAAAGTCCTAAATAAGACTCCCAAGCCACACTTCCTCACATCAAAAACTAACAGAAATGATTACAACAGAACGACAAGATTTCTGTTCTGCTAATACAGCACAGTTACATCGAAAGGAATTAGACAATATAAACAGCATCTAAAACAACAAGGGATTAATAGCTAGAAAAAAAAAGGCAAGAATTCTTTAGAAAATGGTCAACAGATAACTCAGAAGAGGCCTGAAAAACTAAAGAACACAAAAGGTAGATGCATGGGCCGCTGCCAGAGTGGGGACAGCCAGACCCAACCCTCTCTCCATAAGTCAGCCCCATTCACCATAGGGGGTGGGTGGAGGGGGGGCGTGGAGGAGGGGACACACAGGAGGCCTCACCAGGATGCGGGCACCACCTGGAAACTGTATCATTTTTATTGTTTTGTTGGGTTGGGTTTTATTCTCTTTTATTTTGTTTGACTATGTTAAATCTGATGGCATGAGCAACTATTTAAAAGACAGCAAGACATATTACAGTAGCCATTTTGGATTTACTATTGGCTTGTTTTGAAGTCCTTTATTGCATTCATTGTTTTGTTTTTATTATTTCCATTCCATTCTGTTCTGTTCAATTTTTACTATGTCAGAAGGTATGTGCAGCTATTTTGAAGGCAAAAAAAAACCATGATGGTAACTATTGTTGATATTGTAAGGTTTTGAAGTCCTGTATCACTTATACTGGTTTATTTTGATTGGTTTTATTCTCTTTTATTTTCCTTAGTTTTATCCTTTTTAAAATTAAAAAAAAAAGGAAAGAATACACTAGGTAGTTACTGGCTGGTAATTAGAAAGATGCAAATTAAAATCTTAACAAGATACTACTTCTCCATCAAAATGGAAAAGAATAGGAAGAAAACTAAAATCCAAACAGCAAATCAGATACTTGGAGTGCTCTGTAAACTACTACCCAGAGAGGACAACCACAGTGTAAAGGGAACAGCAGAAAAAAGCAGTCAGTTTACACTAAATACACACAGGCACACAAACCAACATGAAATCTGTATGAAAATACATGTAAGCTTTAAGAAAATCAAACACACTGAAGTAGGAGCTCACAGCGTGGACAGAGTGAGGACACGGATTGAAGGAGAAGAAAAATCAGATAAAGGGCCATGAAGAAGGGGCCAAGAATATAGCTCGGTAGCAAAGCACCTGCCTGGTAAGCACAAGGTACCCAGTACTGAAAAAAAAAATGAAAAAAAGACCAAAGAAATCCAGGATGGCAGTGTGTGACAAGCTGAGATGGGTCTGTAATACAGTTCTTGTCCCTGAAGTCCAAAAAACAAAATAAAACCCATGTGGCTCAAGAGCAGGACTGATCTGAGGTGATGGGACAAGGAAAGAACACGAGGCCTTCACCTCGGTATCCAGAAGCCAGGGACATGGGACCTCCAATAAACTTAGGGCGGCTTCTGGGCTGAGTACATGTGGGTCGGCATACACGTAAGAGTCTACAAAAGTTATCCTTTGGTTTCTTCTGTACTAACTGAGGCCAGAGCCTGTGCACTGAGCTACATTCTCAGTCTGCTTTATTAATTTTTTTTTTTTAATTTTGAGACAGGCTCTTACTAAGTTGGCCAGGCCAGGCTCAACTTACGGTCCTCTGGCCTCAGACTCCCAGAGTGCTGGGGTTAACTTTGTCCCCCCTTAAGCCCTCTGCTGAGTTCCTTCTGAATCTATTTATCCCCAAGGAGAAGCTTTTGATGAATCGAACGAAGTTTTCATCTCCCAGTTACAGCAAGGTAATGCAGTGGGGGGACCTCATGTGTCAAGAATGATGGTGACAGCACATGAGAGGGAAGCCAAGCTCTAGGGGCCACCACGGGCCATTTCTGAGACAAGAGCCCTCCCTCAAGGGCCATTTCTGAGACAACTGGACTCATCCTGGAATGTCCCATAAAGAGGGTTGGTGATCTTCATTCTACTCCAGGGGGACCACCTGCCTCTAGAAGAGGGGGGAAGGCTGCCAGTGCCAAGGCTCCTGGCTCCTGCTCCCCAAACCCGGATAGGTGGGGCCCAGCAGCACTAGGTGTCAAGACAAGACCCCAGGCAGGAGATGAGTTCACATCATAATGTGAACAGGGACACCACAGGAGTGAGCATAGCATTTAAGAATATACCAAAGTACAGATACAAGAAATTTCATTTTTTTTAAACTCAAAATAAGCTCCACCTAGGGCTGGGGATTTAGCTCAGTGGCATAAGCACCTGCCTGGCAAGTACAAGGTCATGAGTTAGATCCCCGGTACCACGTAGCTCATGGCAATCTGTTAGGGCAACCCTGAAAACGACCATGCCCACCCCGTGTGTCATCCCTGCTCATCTAATTCCAGCAGCCCCAGAAGTCCCTTGGGCCTCCTGTGCCAGCTCACCCCATAGGCAACACTGGCCCTCACCCCCGCTTCCCCTCTCCTGCCCCAGGGGTATACACACCTGGCCCTGCGCTTGCGCACCCTGCGCTCATGCTCTGCCTCTTCATAGTAGTACTCATTGTGGCTGTTGTCCCGCCGCCGGGCCGCGGCTGCAATCACAGCCCGAGACTGGCCCGTGGAGTTGTTAGTGCTGTTTTCTGCACAGGGTCAGGATAAGAGGAGATGGTCACATCAGGGCACAGCCCAGAACTCGAGAAACAGAATCCGACATGTCCAGAAGGAAACTGCGCCCCCACCCGACAATCCCTCCCATTCCCAGCCCTCCTGGCCACCTCTGGGACAGGCTGCAGGAAAGCAACCAGGAAGGCACTGTAAGGGCGAGGGGTCCTGCACATGGTCCTCCCAGGTTCAGGAGGTTCTCGGCTCAGAGAGCGCAAGGGCTCCGACCAGGGCTGATGAGCAGACACAGAGGAACCAGATGGGGGACACACCATAGCTTAAAGGGACAGCAAATTGAATCAGCAGCTAAGGCCAGCCACCTGAAGTCAAGGGAAATGACAGAACAGAGGGGGCTGAGTCATGGGCTGGAGAAAGGAAAAGCAAGGGAAGAAGGGTGAGAGAGAAAAAGCAATGAAGGCACTTGGATCCTGCCTGGGAAGAGGCCGGGAGGGGCGGAGGAGCAGGGCTGCTCACCCTCTCCAAGAGAGTACACCTTGAAGCCAGACACTTTCTTGGCCAGCACGGACTTGGGCAGGTTGAGGAGGGCAGGGTTGTAGACAGGGAAGTCATGGTAATACTTCTCCAGGATCCACACTGCCACGCGCTGGATGCTGTGGGGGAGACGGCAGGAGGGGGAGGGAGAAGGGACAGACAAGGGGTGCAGGGGAAGGGACACATCAGGGCAGGTCGGCAGGGCAGGAGAGGACACACGACAGGGACAAGCTGCTTCCAGGAAGCCTGGCTCAAGCCTGATGTCTACTTACCAGGCTCCCAACCTTTCCTGGAGTTGGGCCTGCTATTCTTTCCCTGCCATGCTGAAGCCCAGGGAAAGAAGGCAGTGGGCCTGGGTCCCCAGCCAAGGGTGGCCTCATCACCTTTCAGCATCCTCCCAAGATTTGTGACAAGACCAAAGAGGAGCTACTGATACTCTGGATACACAGGATCCCCCTCCAGGGAGCAGGAGGGGAGTCCTGTTCACAAGTACAGTAGGAGTTGACACTCTCCCACCTACTCCATATCTCCTCCTCTAGGGACACCCTGCCCTGGGCAGCTTGGTTCAGTGACCATTCACTGTCCATGCCCCAAAGCTCTCTCTTCTTTGGTCCTTCCTCCTCTAAGATCTTGACCCAGCATCTTGCCCCACAATATTACAAATGACTTTCCCATTAAGCAACAAATGTTGTTGAAAACCTGCTATGTGCAGAGCACTTAACTCCTGCCAGCCCATCACCTCAGGCCCCGAACCCACCCTCCCCTGCTTCTCCAGGGCACAGCTCCCGCCCGTTCCCAGGAACTGTACCTGAGATGGCCCACATTGTAGAAGCGGCTGGCCCCATCTGTGGAGCGCACGACCTTGAGTGTGAACTGAGGCTGGAGTTGGCGCAATTCCAGCAGGACCACGGCCAGGTAATGCACAAAAAGCAGGGCATCCACCAGCGACACTGCAAACTGCACAACGCCCTGATAGCTGCGCTCACGGGCATCCAGGATGCGTACGCCGTAGAAAAGCCAGTAGGAGACGACGAGGAGGAACACGAGCACCATGAGCAGGGCACGCAGCACGAAGACACGGGGCAGCGAGGCCTTGGGCCGGCGGAAGAACAGAGCCCAGCTGCCCAGCAGCAGGATGAGCAGCTTGAAGGCCACTGAGATGAAGAGGCCCTCACAGGCCGTCCCGCACGGCTCCAGCTCATCCCGCCACAGCAGCGGGGGCAGCAGCAGGAAAGCCAGCGGTGTGAGGAAAGACAACAGTGCCAGAGTGGCCCCTGCTGCCACACCCAGGTGACGGGAGCAGTCCAGCGGGACACTGTCCTCCATGTCCTTGGCAATGCGTGTGAGGTCATCATGGGAGATGCTGTGCTCTGAGGTGCCCGTGACTACTGTTGTTGTTTCCCCCCAGTTGTCATCCTATAGGTAGGAGGGGTCCACGACAAGGGAGACAGGAGACGAAGGAGAGGAGGGAAAAGGAAAGTGGGAGGGAGGAGCAGAGAGAAGACAGGAAGGAATGGGAAAGGAGAAGCAGAAAGAAAAGAGTAAGCAACAACCATGCAACCAGCAGAGTATTTCCTGAGCTCCACTGTGTATCCCAGCCTGAGCCTCAGCCCTCGAGGAGGAGCTGTCCACCAGCCACTGAGCACTGAGGGAGGAAAACGCTGTGCACACAGACAGCAAAGACCCTTGGGACGGAGGGCACAGGACAAGAGCCCAGGGAGCTGCTCAGACAGTGACAGGAATCCTGGGACAGACTCACCAGGCAAAACAGGCGGGCTTCCAGGCAACAAATGGACCTGAGCTGACCCCAGGCAGGAGGTGACATGAACAAGCTTGGCTGAATTAGTAGCTCCCAACCCCAGCTGCACACATTAGAATCACCTAGGGAGTTGGAAAAGATGCCAATTACAGCAGAGCGAGATCTGCTTGTCAAGCTTTTTGAAAAATATCTCCCCAGATGATTCTAATTTCATCCAAGATTGAGAATCTGTGGACTAAATGATCTCTAAATGCTGGCTACCCAAAATGTGTTCTGTGGTCCACAGTGTAGACAGCACCTGGGCACTGGTTAGCCGAGCAGACCGAAGACCCATCCCACATCCTAACAATAAATCGATCCAACATTAAAGTTCTAGGAATACCGCAGCACTCTCTGATTTCAGCAGGAGCTAGACAGGGAACCCTCAGGGTGAGGACGTGTGAACTGAGGCTTCCCGGAGGATGGTGAAACTGGGGGCTCAGGCATTGGAGCAGAGCACGGCATGACCAGGAAGGTGAGGCTGGGGGCAATGCCCGACTAAGCAATAAGCATCTACCCTTCAGGCACGGGGAGCACTCACTGGTTTCTGATTAAGGGAGTGACGTGACAACAGCAGCATAAAGAAGAAAACATCACAGGGAGAGCATGCGGGACACAGTGCAGGCTCAGGGCCATGGTGGGTTTCTGTGAAGCCAGCACAGCTGTGCCTACAGCACAGAGGCCACCTGTTCTAGGAGGCAAGGAGTGGACAGGCTGAGGTGCCCTCCCAGTGGGGACTGCTCGAGCTGTTTCTTTGCAGTGGCTGGTGGGCCTCCACAGAGGAACCCCATGACCAATCCGTCCACACCCTTTCTTCCTAGGTAGCCTGAACAGATGAAGTCTTGTCCTGACCTGCAGGGGACAAAGACTATGGGACTGGGACACTGAGGTGTGGAGGCAGGACACAGCCTGGCAGGGTCAGTGATTAGGGAGGTTAAGGAATCTCCTCTCCAAGGATGGGAGAAAAGTCCAATCTGAGTATAGAAAGTAGATGTGCTAACCACTTTTGGATTAAGGGACAGGGTTTCCCCCTCACCATGTGAGTCCAGAACCCACTGCCCTCCCAAGGGTCAAGGTCTCAGGAACTCGACCCCAACAAAAGGTGAGCTCACAGCATCACAGTGTCACTTTAAGAACCCATAAGGCCAGGTCATAGGGAAAGGGACTAGAAAAAGGAAGAACAATTCCATCCAGACCTAAGAATTCACAGTGGCAGCCATGGGGATTTCTCCTGAGGAATAAGGAGATGGGTCTCCAGCCCCTCAAGATCCTCCCAAGAAGAAAGAAAGGAGGAATGTGACTTGGGCCACCACAGTGTCATCTCAAATCCAGGACTGTGTTCTGCCTATTATCCTCCCACCAGAGAAACAGTGCAGGCCACAAGGTTAGGACAAAAGCAACCTGCTCACCCTGTCACCGGGGAACTCTCTTCCAGGGTCCCTCCTCCATCCACACAGCCCACCACTTCCCACACACATTTCTCCTCTTCCACTCTTCCACACCTCCTCTCCCTAGAACCCTGGTGATGTTGTTCCACAGGCTGACACCAGAGGGCAAAGGAGTGCCCACACCTGACACAGGACACTCCCAGGCTGTCCACACTCCCTGACCTCACCCACCACCACGGCCCTCCCACTCTGGATCCCCAGTCACCCAAGCTCTCGAGGTAAGGAAGGAGAGGCTGTTGCTTCCCAAGGGAACACCAATGACATCTTCCGAATTCCACAACAAAGCCCTACCTTGGGATGCTAAGCCTAAGAAAGTATAACCAGACACCTTCCCTGATGTGGCCTCAGTTCAAGGAGCCCAGATTTTTAAGCCCTTCTCCTGCGGGTTCTTCTCAACGGCCTCCCACTCCTCTAAAGGATATTCTGGAAACACCCATATGCACCACCTCATCCCGCTGATGCTCACCCTCTCGTCCCCTCGTGTGGACTCATTATCTAGCAGGGGCTCTCCTGGAGCCTGGATTGTCACTGACTTGTCTCCACGGCTCCCATCTCGGCTCTTGGAGCGATGTCGGTCCCGGCGGTCCCTACAGCAAGAAGCCAGAACAACAGCACACTGTCAAGGGAAGGGTTGGGGTCTTTTCAGCAGCCCTCCCTCCACCACCTGCATCACCCCCACACACATACACACCTGTGCTTGCGGGAGCTGCGGGAGTGGCCCGACTTGTAGGAATAGCCCGAGTACTGGGACTCGGTGTCCATGGCGTCTGAACGCCGTGCCTTGTAACGCTCCAGGGCCGCAGGCTGGGGCCTCTTGGGGGGCCCCACAGCCACCTCCTTCAGCACCGGCTTCTTCAGGCCAAGAGGCACCTTTAGGAAGTCAACCGTCACCCTGAGGGACTCTATTTTGCTGGACGAGTGGGCTTGTTTCAGAGAAAAATCAAGCGACGCTCCTGAGGAGAGGAAGCAGTTGGCTAGAGGAAGCTGCAGTTCCCAGCGGATCCGGGCAGAGGAAGACCACCCCCGAGGCAGCCCCGGGAGGCTCAGGTAGGCAGTACCACTCCAGTGGATACCTCTCCCACGATTCCCGCTCAGTCCAGTGAGCTCAGTGACATCTGCCCTGCAGGCTAGAAAAGGCCCCCCGCCCTACTGCAGTCAGGACTCAGGCACAGGGGCAGATGGCAGCAACAGCTCCCAGGACAGGAAGCCCAATGCTATGGTTTAGATCTAAAATGTCCCCACGGGGAAGAGGAAGTAAAAATGATTAAGATGAGATATGTGTATATAACAAATTCCCCAAGATGAATGTACTTATTATGCAATAAAATGAACTAAATAGATTTTTAAAAAAATAAAAGATCGAAAAGAACGGCTTATGCTTTCATTGTTTAATCAATTTTTCATGCCTATATCTCATAATCTGAGCAACTACAATGAAGATAACAGTAGGCAGTGCATTAACCACTGTTAATCTACTATTTTGTTTTGAAATTCTGTGTCATCATTTTTATTCTTTTTGCTTTCTAAAAATAATTAAAATAAATAAATAAAAGAAAATGGCCCCCTAAGAGTCTCACATTCAGAGGTGGGACTTTTGGATGGTGACTGGGTCGTGGAGGCACTAATCTCACCCATGGATTAATAACCACTGATGAGTTCACAGGGGATTGTGCTGTTAGGAGGTGGGTCCTCTTTGCAGGTAGGGTTTGAGGGGCATGACCTGGAAGAGTATATTCTTGCGCCCAGCTCCTCCCTTCTCTGCTTCCAGCAGCTTTCCACCACTATGGACTGAATCCATGGAATCCATGAGCCAAAATAAACCTCTCCTCCCTTTTGTTCCAGCAACAGGAAAGCTAACTAATACAGTCACCCTGAAACTCCTAGTTGGGAAAATCTGGGCAGTGGTTTCCTGTTTTCAGCCAGGAGAAAAGTGAGGCTCAGCGATGGCTGGTTCTGGCCAGGTTGAGACCAGTGGAGACCTCAGAGAGCATAAAGCAGCTGTCTCCTGGCTAGGGTCTCCTGCAGGTCTCCCCTCCACCATATTCACAACTGCTGAGTGTTCCCCGAGAGCACTGCCTATGGCTGCTTCTGTGGAACCATCTCTCCTACATATTACAAACACACCCACTGTCACCAGCTAGGCTAGGTTGGCCACACTCCTCAAGGCTTTGTGTATGTATGTGTGGGGTGTGTAAAGGTACCCACACATATTAGGAAGTGCAGCGAGGGATGGAAACCACTTGCAATATGATGAAGGGAGGAGTAATGGATAAGTAGAACTATTTCCCAAAAGCCTACAGTCCTGGAATAGGCAAGGCACAGTTTCATCTGACTCCTTACAGGCTGAGGAGCAGCCTCTTTCATCAACGTTTTTACCTTCTAACTCTTCAGGGGAGGGTGCCCCCCAAGTCCACCCATCACCCTTCAGAGCCTAACTGACCCTCACAGGAGCCTCTGACACACAGCATCATCTCCCCTCTACCCTAACCCTACTAACAGTCTTGATCAAGCACTGCATACACTGACTTCCTATCTTATTCACTGATTCACCAAGCCTGTTTAAAGCACCTTTTATGAACACACACTTTGCTAGACCCTGGGTACACAGTCCTGTAACAAAGCCTTCATGTACAGTCTAGGAAGGAGATGCACATAAAATGAGTAAACAGATAAACATGAATGACCACATCCATGTGAAGGAAGGAAATCATGAGAGACAACTTCATGGAGCTACTTTAAACTGAGTGTTCTGGGGGAAGAAGGGGTGGAGAAGGGGACACATAAAGAATTAAGACATGTTATGCACATGGACCAACTCCCCATGATGAACGTAATCATGATGTACTGAAAACACATACTCATACACATAAAATTTTAAAAATAAAATTTTAAAAATAAAAGAAACTGAGTGTTCTGGAAAGTCCCCCTGCACAAATGATAACTGAGAACAGGGCCATGGGAGGAAGGAAAAGCCCACAGAGTTGAGGAATCATAGATCAAAAGCAGGAAAGAGTTCTGTGCATTTCAAGAGCGAGAAATGCTGGGAGACCACAGCTGAGGATGGGAGAGAGCAAGAATCAGGTTTTTTTCTACCACAATAGGAAACCTATTTTAGCTACAAAGATCAAGAATGGAATGCAGGGAAAGGGAGAAACAGAGCTCAGCAAGGAGGTCCTGTGGTGATGACTCGGCTGGGACAGATAGATCTAGGGGAGAGGTGACAACGGTCATGTTTAAGGCAGAGGTTGGTGGTACAATCAACTAAGGAAAGGACTAAAACCTGGCTGAGGTAGAAGGAAGCATTAGAGTCCTTGGCCTGAGTAAAGATGACCACACCCTAAGGAAGGTTGGGGGTGGCAGGGTGAGAGGGAAGCACTTTTAGGGAGGAACATGGTGAGTTTTGTTTCCCACTGTGAAGCTCATGGTTTAGAGGCAGCAGGCAGCTGAGCGTGGGAAAAGCTGGACTCAGAAGAATGTGAACTGAGCTAGCCATGGTGGCACATGCCTGTAATCCCAGCACTCCAGGAGGCTGAGATAGGAAGACTGAAAGGTCAAATTTAGCCTAGGCAATTTATTGAAAGGTTGTCCCCAAAAAGAACAGGGTATGGCTTGATGTGAAGGCCCTGGGTTCAATCCCTGTGTCTCACGGACAATGCAAATAGCTACCGACATCAGCTCAGGAAAGGGTTACATAAGGGACCAAGAATTCCAAAATGCACATGGATTCAGAGGAAAAAGCAGGTTGAGGGGTGCAGAAGGTAAGACCAGATGAGCAACAGACCTGAAGCATGGGGCCTCAGGGCAGCCAAGAATGCAAGAGCATTTCAAGGAGGAATACAGTCAACCAGGTCAGAGAGGCCAGTTGCGTAAAGAGTGAAGCTGAATGCCTTGGACAGTTAACTTTTCTCCAACTACTCTAAACCATCAGCAGCCTGAGAATAAGCAGTATGATTGGGATATATTTGCATCCATCTCCCCTCCTGTGGGCACAGAGTGAGTGATACCCACCTAGTAAATGAATATACCTATGTGATTAATCAGGGCAACTGCAAGTGTAGAGTAATAAAATGGATGTGTGAGATCCATTCATTTATCCTCCTAAAAGAGTTATGTGGAGGCAATCATGGGTCATGGAAGTTTGTCAATATCCCTATGTCAAAACAAGTGTGTGAACGGGACATGCTCAGGGGACAGGGACATAATATTTCAACCCGACTCAGAACCTCTCTCCACAATTTGCTGCACACAGGACCCACATTCATCCCCATCTGTCCCGGCACTGCTCTCCCCCAAACCCATTCTGCGGGCTGTTCCCCTATGTAGTTCAGACATCTCACCTGCACTGCTTTTGATGTGGTTCCAGCCTATTCTCTCTGGTCCTCCTCTTAAAAACTGAAGCTCAAAGACAAGTATATTCCAGAGTGAGCAGGATGATGAAGATGGGGAAAGGAGTGGCACAGAGCACACAGACACCCTCCATCTCCTCACTACCACCTGAATGCCCACATCTGCCAGAGCATCAGCAAAAAGAGACTGGGATTTGTAAGCCATGAGCTGAGTTCTGACTCTACCTCTCCCACAAAACTAGCTGTGTGATCTCAAGACAAGTTACTTGACTTCTCAGCATAGCAGGGTAGGTTCACTGGTAAAACAGAGAAGGTAATCACACCCACTCAGTGGGGTTGCTGAGAGAATCACAGGGGTGAAAGAAGTGCTTTCATAAACTTGGCAGCTAGTAATCAGTTAAGCAATTAATAAGCTCTAGCTCCAGGAGATCTCTCACACTCTGGTCCCGACACTTCCTCTGAGACTAGGGAAAGAGGTAGTATAAATAAATCTTGCTACTTGCATGACTAAATAAAGAACACACACACACACACACACACACACTTGCATGCACATACATACATGCATCCTATCCAAAAGTATGGCTTCAAACACAATGAAAAGTCAGTCAATGCCACTGATAAATGTCAAGCCAAATGAAGGTACCAATCCCCTCTCTTTGTTCTGAGCTGCTCAGCCTGGAGCCCACACCTTGCCCCTTGCTGCTTATTAAAGAACCAACACAAACCTGCATCCCTGGCCTGCAAACCCACCCAAGTCATGGTTCCCAAAATGCACTGAAACATGCTTCTCTATCCCCTACCAAACATGGGTCAAAAACGAACCCGATTTCTAAGATCCTTGCCTGTTGTCCCCTCCAATACCCTAGGGAACCAATCCAAGCACTGGAGAGGCTGAGGGGAGGGAAGAATGCAGAGAGCAGGGCTGAAGCCCCCGCCCCAGGACTCTGGGTTTGGAGGGTCTCCCGGGTGGGCAGCGTTCCCAGGGAAGAGCGGGGGAGGGGAGCACTGGATGAGCTCAACAAGTGGAAATGTCAGAGGGGTGACGAAGTGGGGAGAGAAGCCCAGGCTTGGCGCAGGATGAGCTGCACCAGGCTGGGGGTGTGGGAGGCTGTGAAAAGGGAGCATATCCATGGCTTCTCACCTCACCCCTCACTTTCAAGACACAACACAGGCACTGAGGGCCCTGCTCAAACCAGCCATGGATTATGTGGGGTTAAAAGGAGGCCAGAGAGGGGAGAGGGAGGGAAGAGAGAGCCCGGCACAAAAAGGAGACCCTTCTCCCCTCCAAAGGCCTTTCAGAAATAAAATTAATGGAATGTGTCT
This sequence comes from Hydrochoerus hydrochaeris, assembly GCA_004027455.1. Lineage (NCBI taxonomy): Eukaryota > Metazoa > Chordata > Mammalia > Rodentia > Hydrochaeridae > Hydrochoerus > Hydrochoerus hydrochaeris. The sequence goes on along the minus strand of PVLA01005122.1, from coordinate 108,469 downwards.
CAGTATCATCCCAAGGGGATTGAGGGGAGGGCTGGGGGGGAATGTGGGGGCTTTTGTCCCCGCTGCCCAGCTTCTCCCACATTGATCACCATGGTAACCAAAGCCCCTGGTTGCCTAGGTGATAGCAGCCAGGCCCTGGAACCCATACCCAGAATCCAAAGCGAGAGAGGTTACAGAGGTGGGGGGATAAGGACCGAGGGGAAGAAAGAATGGGGTTTCTCCTTTGGCAACCCCAGCTTTTGTCTGCACTCCAGATCAGGTTTCTTCAGGAAACAATTGGAGCCCTCTGGAAAAAAATACATTCAAAATCTGGCACGCATAGAGGGAGCAAGGCCCTGGGGTATGTATGTGTATGTATGTTGGAGTTGGGGGGTGGCCAAAACACAGACCAAGACAGATTGACCCTTCCCCACTTCTCTACTCATGGGGACACAGCTCAAGGGGACACAGAAACAAGTAACCCAAGTGCAGCACGTGCTGGGGACAGATGAACAGGCCCCGGTGGCTGTGGTCACCATCTCTTTGACCCACCTCCAGCACTGGCACACCCAGCCACCCAGTTCCAGCTGCATTAGGCTGAGTGGGAAATGAGGCAGAGCACAAGGACAGGCCAGGAGAAAGCACTGCAGGAGTGAGGGTGTCTTGGCAAGGGAAGGGAAGGCAGGGAAGGAAAGGGACAGAACTCAGAAGTGTACCTCAAAAACACGCAATTGGCCGCACCTCTATTAAGCACAGGGCGCAAAGCACCAGGCAGCCATGTGATGGCACCTGAGTCTGATGTTAGAGAAGACTTGAGCCAGAGAGGGGAAAAAGAGGGGAAAGAAGACACCAACAGTTCTCCTACAATAGGGGCATCCCCGGCAGACCCCTACCCTGTCCTCAGCCAGGGACGCAGGAGAACGGGTGTGACTAGCTTTTCAGACTCTTCCTAAACAGAAGTCTGTTTAAGGTCTCTGATTCCTAGGGAAGAGCCCGGGTCTTATGGACATGCCCCAAACTCCTTCTCCATTCAAACTCATAGATGGGTGTGTACTTGAATATCCATAATGTTCACTAATCACAGCCCCAATCCATTCAAAGTGCTGGGTGCCCACCTTTAGGGGAAAGTTCGGGGCAGGAAACAAGCCAGATATTCAACCTCCCAGTTCAGCATCCAAAGAGCTAGGAACAGAGCACCCCAAGAAGTCATGAGGTCGCCTCACACGGGGCGATTGACAGATATGAAGGGCACGCCAGGCCCTGCTTGTCTTCTTCCTTGCTATCCTATTCCCTGAGCTTCATAGGTGAGCTCAATCTAGGCCCCTCTGTTGGCAACATGGGAGGGGACTCAAGGTTTTTGATAGTGGGAGGAAATGCAGACACCTTCCATGGCTTCCTTCCACCACATCATTCCCCTCATCCCCCATCTCTTCCCTTCCAGGAGACAAGTTGATGGACCCACTCACTCTCAGGTACAACTCCAAGATTTACAGATAAAAAGGTTGGGAAGGCAAATGCCTAGTGCCTCGTCAGTACTATGCACCTGTATCTCACCAGTGACAGGGATCGGAGACATGACAGACTTAAATCGACACAGCCCTAACCAAAAAGCTTCATCCGATCTTCCATCACTTCCATTCATCCCCCTCAGCCTCTCGAGTGGAGAAGTCACCCATCCCAAGAGGCCCGTGCTAGGTAGGTTTCCCTATGATACAAAGGTAGAGTGGGCTTTGGTTTTCAAGCCCTGAACCAAAAGTAGAATAGAGATTTTACCCACCCTCTTTCCTGGCCCTAGGGATCTGAAGTGACAGTGCTACCCATGAGGTCAGAAAGAACAGCTGGACCTCAGTGGGCTGAGTTAGAAAACACAGCACCAGGAAGCCCAGAGCTGACCAGGTGCCCCATCCCCATCAGTAACGAGGTACTCTCCCAGGACAGCCCAGACATGAGCTCACCACCCTCACAGCCCGGGTGGGGGCAGGGTCCTTCTCCTCATAGGTGAGAAGCAGGAGGAGGGGTGTGCTGGGTCACCCAGTCATCTGGCCTTCCAGGACAGCTTCTCACCACAGGACCCCAGAGCAGGAGCAGGGGAGGGTCCCTGAGCTCCATGCCAGGGCACCTGGGCTCCACGATACTGAAAAGGAGCACTACCAAGTTCCTCAGTTAACTTCAGTGTAAGGCAAACGGTAAAGCTAAATACACCTGAAATCCACAAACACACTGAAACACACACACACACACACACACACACATCTACACTGATGTTCCCCCTCTGGAACTGGAATGGCTCCCGCCTGCCCCACCCAACTCCACCCATCCTGGCTAGGCAGGTTCTGTAGAGACCTGCTCTGCTGTCTGTCTGGCACCCCTACCCCCACCCCAGCTCTCAGAAGTCCCTGCCCCCACCACAGCACACCTACGCATATGCATGTGCGCATGTGCGCATGCATACACACACCCCATAGCATCTCACACCCCCCAGACCCATTCCTAGTCAGTCTCAAAAGGAACAGGGGAGAGAATCAGGGACTGCAAGAGAAAGGGTGAGTAATTCCTTTGGCATCTACCCCACGCAAGGTACAGGCTGCTAAGCTAAAGGGAGGGTGACTGGGGTTTCGAGGTATCCCAGTGATGTACTTCATTGTCACTAACAATCCCCAGCCACAGGGCTTTGAGCTGTTTCGTCCCTGGCTACAGCAGAGGACCAGCCCCTCCCTGCCCATCAGATGAGCTGTGGAAGAGCCAAGAAGGAAAACAGGTGCCTCGAGGTGTCCTCAGGACAGAGAGAAAGTGGACAACAGGAGGTGGATGAGCCGCGCTGCCCGCAGGCCAACGTCCTGCACAATGCCAGTGAAATGCTTCCCTCTCTTCTCTTCCTAGGCTGCTGAGCTGGGAAGCTCCAACTGTCCCTGTTCACCCTGCCCCTGCCTCAAGGCACAGGGAGGTGCGAAAAGCCACTCTGGAGGGAGAAGTTGGCCACCCTGAGGCTGGCATGTGGACGGAAGAGCGGAGGCTCAAGGAAGGAGTGTGGAAGAACATATGGGATGCTGTCGCCAAGACTGGATTGTATGGGGACAGTAACAGTGAGCCCGCGGGTGTGAGACGAGGTGGGTGAGGGTGGCAGGCCTGGGTTTCCCCATAAAACTTTCTCCTTCCACCTCAGTCCCAGGCCTGAGGTCCGGCGAATCAGCCATTCTTACCCAGGAAAACTGAGCTGGCTCCCACGTACCAATCAACCATTCCCACAACCTCCCCTCCCACCGCTGAGCTTGGCACTCTGTCTGAGGATTCTCAACTCCCCCATCCCTTATATCTGTCACTTCCATTCCTGGAGTAAAACAGGTGACAAAATATGTGTTTCTGTTCACACTCAGTTGTTTTTTTAAGTTATTGCATTCACACCCCCGGTTCCCCACCTGTTTCTGTCCAAACCCCCCCACCCTAAAAAAGTCAGCAGGAGCCCCCCACCTACCCTCCCGCACACAAACACCTTCTGTCTTCTGGCCAGGCGGGAGGAGCCAGGCACTGGTGAGAATAAGGGTCTGAAGAGCTGGGGGCAGGGGTGCAGGAAAACCCTACCGTCTTAGCTCCTGGGCTACAAGAGTAGGTCACTCCCTTGCCACAGTCCCTATCCCAGAGAGTAACCCACCAGGAGGAAGAGGTGGTCCCAGGACACGCTCCTGCCCAAGTTGCAGGCCAGACTCCTCCATGGGCGAGGGCCTCTATTCGTCAGCTGAACTCACAACTGCTTTTCAGGGTCAGGGGAATTATTCAAGTTCAGGATTAAAGGTAAAAATGAGCAATCAGATCTAACCTGGATGAACGCAAGGCAAGGTAAAGAGAACACTTTAGGAAGAACAAAAAGCCAGACCACCGGGCAGAGCCTTCTATGAGATATGTAATCTTTGATGAGGGGCACACTTCCCCTAAACTTCTTTAAAATGGGATAAGAGTTTTCAGTGTAATCCTGTATGTGCAATATCAGTGTCTGGCACACACTAAATGCTCAACAAAATGTGAGCTCTTACCTCTTTCTTCTTTAGGGGTTGCACAGTAAATCCCCTCCACTTCCCATTCCCATAACCTCACAGTGGGAAGCAAGACCCCACCCAGAAAAAGACGCAATCATTGGTGAGTGTGTAGGTGGCTCCTCCTTACTTTAGTCCTCATCCAGGAGCTGAGAGAGCAGACAAAACTCTCTTCAGGCATTCTGCTCCTCTCCTAGGGGATCCTGGATCCTCCAGCCTGGTTGCACTCCCCGCCTTCCTCATGGCCAGGCAGGGCCGTGCTCTCCTCTGGCTCCTGCTCTCCTCTAGACTGTGTGGCATGGGGATGAGGGTCACCAGGCCTCCTGCTCCACCCAGCCCTCAGCTTCTTCCCACTCTCCCCTCTCACCGCCCCACCCTGATCACCAGGATAGCCTCAGCTCTGCTCACTCCAGCCTGTTCCCGGCTGTCTCATCTGTAATTACCAGCCACGCCAGGGGCACCAGGCGAGCAGGAGAACACCTCATTTCCAAAGGGCCCCACACACACAGAGGCCTCTGCTTCTCTCTGAAGCAAGCAGCATGGAAGAGGCAGCTACAAAGATTCTCCCTGGCTCACTTACAGTCTTCAGCAGAGCTGGAGACAGGGGGTCGCCCAAGGTTGAACACCCAGAGACAGGGTGGGGAAGGGGGAGGGGACAGGGACAGTGCGAGGAGGATTCACTCTCGGCCCCTTCCTTCACCACGGCTGCCAAAATCTCATCATGCACAGCACACAACCCGCCTGGAGAGAGGAAGAAGAGAAATTTCAGTCTACCCGGAGAGGGGACATTGTCACCAAGGAAAGCAGGAAGACAGCTCACACAGGGAGAAGAGTAAGGGTGTGCGGGAGGGAGCTGCCAGGAAAGAGGAAAGAACACATTAAAAGAAAAAAAAAAAAGATTGTGAGATGAGGAATAATATCCCCGCCTCTCTTCCCTAACACCTCCACCTCCACCAACCCTGAAGGACAAAGAAGAAAGGAAAAGGATCAATGACTGTGTTTTATAACTAGGGGACCTGAGGGCAAACCAAATCACACTTCAAAATCCAGCAGCACCAGTCAATGTGGTATTATATACCTGTCATACCAGCACTCAGGAAGCTGAGGCAGGAGGATCACTGTGAGATGGAGGCCAAGTTGAGCTATCTAGTGAGTTCAAGGCCAGTCTAAACTACACAGCAAGACCTGGTCTCAAAAAGAAAAAGAAAAAGAAAGAAAAAAAGAAAAAGAAAGAGAAAAAACACAGCAGTATCAAACACCCAATGTGCCTTCTTGTTCACGCTTAGCCTCTACCCGCTGTGCCCTCTTCAGGTCCCTCCCTCCCTGTTGGCCTGTTGTTTAAAATCCAGCTAAGAGTCAGATGTGGTGGCAGTGCCTCTTATCCCAGCACTAGGGAGGCTGATGCAGGAGGATCATTGCAAATTCAAGATCAGACTGGGCTACAAAGTGAGCTCAAGGCCAGCACAGTGAAACCAAAAAGACCAAAAAAAAAAAAAAATCCAGCTAAAATATACATATACATACATATACATATATGTATATATGTGTGTATATATACATATACAATGGAATACTACTCAGTCATTAAAATGAATGAAGAGTGCTACAAGGTAGATAGATTCTGAAAACATTACAATAAGCGCAGGAAGCCGAACACAAAAGGGCACACAATACATGACTTATAAGAAATATTCAGAATAGGTAATTCTGTAGAGATGGAATGTGAACTGGCAGTTGCCAGAGACTGAGCCAGGGAAAGCTAGGAACAAAAGTGTAGTGGGTACAAGATTCCTTTTGAGATGCTGACAATGTTTTGGAACTAGATAAAGGTGACAGTTGCACAACACTGAATGTACTAAACACTCTTCACTTTAAAATGGTTAACTGTGTTATTTGAATTTCACTGTTTTTTTTTAATCCAGCTAAGGGCATATCTCCTCGAGCCTAACACCCCACCCCAGAGCCAGGCATGGTTCCTCTATGCTCCAGTGGGCTCCAAAACAACCCCCCTACAGCATTCACAGGGCTACAGGAAATCAACATGCCCATCTCTCTGGAGAACATTCACCCCTCCATTCCCTGTGCTCTGCACAGCACCTGGAACACAGAGGCAGTACCTGACACAGTCAGCCAGAGGAGAAAAGAACTAAAGCCCAGCTCTCCCACCTGCTACCTGACCTCTCTCCCTTACAATGGCCATCACGTGAAAGCCAAGCCAGTGCGGTTAATCTTTACTGATGCTTCCCCTGAGCATCTCACAGAGTGTGCTGTCCAGATTATTTCATTGCATCCTCATGATTCGAAGAGGTAGAGCCATGTTAACATGTGACATGTTAACTCCATGTAACAGGTGAGGCCTCAGAAAGTTACATATTTTGTCTGAGGTCAAAGCATTAGAATATGGAAAAGACTGAATTTTTTTTATCTTTTTGAGACAGGGCCTCACTGTGCAGTCCAGGCTGGCCTTGGGCTCACTTTGTAGCCCAGGCTGGTCTCAAATTTGCAATGACCCTATTGCCTCAGCCTCCTGAATACTGGGATTACAAGAGTGCACCACCATGCCCAGCTCAAAGCCAGAATTTAAGAGCAAGCTGAAATCAAGGGAAGGAGACCATGGGGAACTGGGATTCCTTCTGGACGGGTTGGTTCAGTCTGGGTTTGGAGGATGGTGCCTTAGACACCTACAAGTTTCAGGAATAGGGTTTAATAACTTTCCCAAGGTCACACTGTTATTTAAGTATTAATTCCAACCAACTCTGACTCCTCTCTTTGGCCTCCCACTGCAGGAAGCTGTTAAAGAAAGAGGAAGCAAAGACTGGAGAACCTAAAACTCAAAGGGGATTAGGGGAGTCCCAGATCTCTGCCTTAAGAGGAGCAGGTACAGTTTGTCTTGCTCTGGGGCCAGGGAAATGAGAATCCATTCCTCAGACCTAGGAGAGTGAGATGAGGCAGAAGGAGACAGCGGAGAGGCCTGCCCTGAAGAATTAGAGGAAATAAAAAGCAAGAGCAAAACAATAGGGGAGGAGGGGCCGAAGTGGCCAGTGGGTCCCAGTCTGGAAGTACTTTCTGAAATGGCACTTCCTATTGTCTGACCACATTTCCTCTGCCTTGGAAAAGTGCCCCCACCGGGAGGATGTGCACGTGGCAAGTGTACACAAGAGCCAACCAGGTACCCTAGAAAGCTGGACCACATCATCCTAGACACAAGTGCCTAGCTAGCCCCGAAAACACTAACCATCCGACAGATGTCCTGATTGAAGGAATCAAGCATTTTTAAGGAAGAAAATCTTGTCTTTTCTTACTCTGCTCCCAGTCCTAGTCCTAACACTGTCTAACCCTTACAACTCTTATTCCTGAACCTTAGTAAGGGTAGGGAGCCTCAAGAGGGAACATTCCAATTGCACATGCCCATGAGAAACTCTAACATTCCAATTCCATTGCCCAGAGACCCTAATGGCCATGTACAATCACAGCCTCAGCTCTTAAAATTCCGCATCTCAACCTAACGAGCAAGAGAGAAATGGCTGAAAGCACGCAATAGTTCAACAAGCCTTGTAACCTAAAGGAGATACCATTCCCTCCTTCCCTTCACCCCAAAAGAGAAAGGACAAGAGAGAAGGAGGAGAAAGGTGGCAGTGACTATGGAGAAAGACATCCATACTGATTCCCTATCACACTATCTCACCCATGAATACAGATCCCTTCCCAGCACACTAACATCTGCCCTCCCAAAAGCTCACACACATCTCCATCCCAATCAAGCTTCTCACCAGGGAAAACAGAAATCGCTTACAAAACTCCTAAAGAAACACCTCCATGCCAACTTCTCAATGCCATGCACCGGGGCCCCAAGCTCTTCCTACTGAGTCTCAGTCCTCCAGTGATGCTCCTGCCTCTTCCCCTACCCCACACCAAAATCCAGACTCTTCAGGAATCTGGAGATCCTAGAGGCAGGGCAGAGCTGGGGGACTCGAAGCAGCCAGCTCCAACACAGCTGTTCGAGAAAACTGTGACCTGACAGGGCTGCACAGAGACAGGGAAGCCAACTATGTGGCCTCTCCCAGCTCCTCTTATTCTCAACCCTAGCTCCTCCAAGCCCCCAAATTCCTGTAGGACTACAAACAACCGAAAAACCCATCATCCACATCAGGCACCGCCCAAAACAACCCTCCCACCTGTCTGTCTCCCATTCTCCAGGCACTACCCTTGAGCCCAGGCAGGACCATCCAAAAAGCCTCAAAATCCTGCACACACCCTTCCCCGTGGCTTCCTGCCAGGAAAATCTGCCTGCAGAGGTACCCCAACACACACTCTGAAATACACACCCCCAGCTGAGGCAGGTACACACACTGACACTCTTCAACACAGATCACACACGTGAGAAAATAGAAATACTCACACCCTAGGTGCACACATACCTATTCACATATACCCGGTTCTGCTCTCACATACTCACCTTCCTTAGTATCCATCCACCTCTTTCCCATAAGCCCCTCTTCCAGCACACACACACACACACCAACACACACCCCTTCCCCTGCGCATACACACATATACATCTCCAAAACCCAGCAGAAGCAGGGTCTGCCGCTCCCTGGGTGCACACACACTCAAGCATTGAAACACACCTTCACATCCAGACCCTGGGCCCACCTGCAGAAACACACAGCGTGTCAAGGCGTGCACATACACAAAAACAAAGAATCGTGCACACTGATCCTCCAGCAGCCCTTTAAAACTCATTAACGCAGAGCACACGGGTAAACATGAGTGCAGAAGTAGATGCCGGCATCGGCCCCCCCCTCGGGCCCCCATTACTAATGTCCGCGTCTCCTGCCACCAGCCTCGTCCTCGGGTTGCACACACACCCCCTCTACAGTCCCCGGCCGGTTCCCCAGTCTGCATCGTGAACGCATACCTGTCCTCGTCTCTCCACACTCTCGATATGTGCATGCACCCCTAAACTCCCTTGGCTTCCAGTACCTCCAGATTCAGTCCTTCCATTGGGTCTCCCCCCAGCCTCCAACACAAGCTTGGTCTCCGGCTTCGACTGGCTCCCCGGGGATCATTAAGGCCCCCACAGGAGCCCCAGGCCGAGGAAAGTCCCCGGCTCTCCAGGCCTGGGCTTCTCTCCCTCCCCAAAGTTGGGGGGCACTCTGAGCTGCCTTTGGCGGGTGGACCGGAAAGGGGCTGTGCCAAGACCCCCTTCCCCCATAGGCCTCCCTGCTCGCTTCAGGGCCAGGCACCTCCTGGCCCCTAGCAGGATTGCCTTCGTTTTCTGCTTCTGGTTTTCCCTTTCTTTCCTTTTTTTTTTTTTTTTTTTGCTGCAAACTTTGCCCGCGCCCCCGCCGCCCGGCACTCACCCGCCGCTGCGAACCGCCGGGTGGGCAAGCCGGGCGCTCCGTTCGGCCCGGCGCCTTTGTATCCGCAGCGCCCCGGGTCTCTCGGAACTCCGAGCTTGGACCGGCAGTGCGGGCGACAGGGGGAGCCGAGGGGGGCTCCCGAGTCTGCTCACCCCCTGCTCCGTCCCAAAGCGCTCGCCTCGGCCCCCTCAGGGCCCCGGGGGCAGGGGGCGGGGGGAGCGGGTGGAAGGTGCTCAGGCTCCCATGGCGGGACCAAGGATCAAGGAATCAGGGATCGGGAATCGGATCGCGAGCCGGCGGCGGAGGGGGAGGGGCGGAGAGGGGACGGGGTGCAGGGGGCGGGGAGCGCGCGCTCGGGGCCCCGCCTCCCGGCTGTTCCCGCCGCCGCCGCCCCTCCTGCCGCGCGTCCATTGTCTGCGGCCGCGCTCTTCCCGGAGTCGCCGCGCCCCTGCTCTTCCCTTCGGGTCCTGGGTGGCTCGGGGGGTCTCGACCCCGGGCCCGAGCTGCAGGCGGGCGGGGAGGGGGCTCCTCGATTCCTGGTCCCGGCCAAGCCCTCAGCCCCTCTTGTGGCTGACTTCCTCGACCCCGGGGGCCCCGTCGCAGACGGAGCCCCCAGACTCCCAGCACTGGCCGCTCTCTCTTCTTTAGGGCCTCAAACCCGGCTGCACGAAATCCAACGGAATCTGAGACGTGGAAAGATTGAATTTTTTTCCCCCTAGAGCTGCGAGAGGGGAGGTTATCCCTGATTTTAATTAGTGACAAGACACACGCCCCTCTTCCCATCCACACGGGGATTTCCCTGACACCATCACCGCCACACACGCGCACACACATCCCTCCAAAAATAATTTAATTACCCGGTGTTCTAGCTGCGAGCAGCGTCCGCCCAGTCAGTCTGGAACGATCCGTCATTAACACTTTTTCCTCCCCTCTGGTTGGAGTGTTAGGGTTAATTACAAAGGGAGCCCTGCCTGGGGGTGGGAGGGGAGGCCTAGAGGAGGGCGCCAGGTAGTTTAGATGGCGGAGGAGAGGGGCCCTGTCTCCAAGGAAACCTCCGGGAGAAAAAGTCTTGGCGAGAGGGTTCCTAACCCCAAGCAGACAGGGCTGATCTCCCCAGGGCTCCGAGATACATTATATAGAGTTGAAGGTACTCCACAGAGATCATGGGTTATCACAAAATATCGGACCAGTGGGGGCATTTCCGCCTCGGAGTACACTAAGAAACTGGCCGGCTTCAAAAAGTGGGCAATAGATCTGAACCCACTGAGAGAACTGCCACCGTGAAGTACTGGCTGTGGGACCTCCATATTCCCCTTGGAGTGAGTGAAAGCAGAAGTATGATTTTATTACCACTGGTATTATTGCTGTGAACCTGCCACTTACCCAGATCTGTACCACTTCAAAAGCATCTTCATACACTTCTCCCCCAAGCAGCTCGACCATCCCACCCTCCTCCAGCTTCCAATTTCCTCCCAACCCTGTGATTAAGAAATGCCAAGGAAGGAGACTCCCAGCGTCTGTTCTTCACTTGTTAGGGATTTTTGTGCTCCTCCGTGATGAAAATATTTTCTTGAGATTCAGTCTCCCCTCTTTTGCTTATATATTCTGACCTGTCCCTAAAATAAGGACACAGATATCTTTGTCCCGCTGTTACTGTTCAAAGGTGGAGAATCTGCAACACTTCCTTTCTCTTTTGACCCAACCCTTACCTCTTCTGATTCTCCGCTCCCCATATTATGGGTCAACCAGTGACACAGCACCAAGAAATACACAGAATGGTCATTTCAGGTATTCTAGAACCCACATGCACGCAGGCACTCATTCACCTGTGCCTAGCATAAGCCAGGGTTGCACTGGGGGTCTTGGAAGAGATCACAGTCAGGCCTAAGAGAGACAAGAGGCAGGACAGCTGGGGAAGGATAAAAGGTAGTAGGAGGGCATGGGTATCCTCAGCCCTGCCCAGAGCACTCCTCTAGTGCCAGGCAACAAGCATGTAATTTGACACAATGTTGGGGCTGCCATGGAGCCATCTCACCCTCTGGCAGGTTTAGCATGAATTATGTTTATATATTGTTAGGCCATTTTCCAGACCTCGGAGGGATCCAAAGAATTACAAAAGGGCTTCTGACATAAAAATTACAGATAATTCTGCTAACTGGTCCTATCTAAAGGTTGAAGTCCAAGTCAGGATGTCAGCAGATGAGACTACAGGTTAGCAGATCTCAGGCATCAGACTTGGATAAACTCACTCCTTACTTTCTCTGCTGAGGGTGAAACTGGGAGCTGTCAATTATATCTCTGTCCTGAAAACACCAGTTTCCAGAGAAGAGGTCCAACATTAAATCTAATTGCTATAGTGTATCCTGTCTAGCAATCCTTTGGACTACTCTCTACCCTCAACCTTAGGATGGAAATCCATGAGGATTTCACATACCCTCAACTCAGAATGAGGAAATAGAGACTCCAAAAGAAGACTTATGTGCACTACAGTGCAGAGGACCTAGCCTAATCCTTTAGGAGAGAGGAGAACTGTGAAATAGGTGACATCCAACCAAGACTTCCTCAAAGGGATCAACCTGGGATGACAGGGAGGCCAGGGGCCTGAAGGACAATGGTACTCCAATGGAACACACATTAGTCAGATACTTAAGGATATAGGGAAGCTTCTGAATTTCTTCCATTCTCAAGTCCACTTACACAAAAAGTCTAGAGACTGTTTTAATGAAATGTGTCTGATTGCTAAATTGACAAGGGGGGGACTGTAATGGTTGATACATTGTGTCAACTTGAGAAGTTTAGAAGTTTAACTAGGTGACTCAGCAGGGGTCCAAGGTCCTCATTTGTAAACATCTTAGCCAGTGCAGGAGCAGGGCACGGAGATGGTGTTTGTGCTACACCCACCCACCCTAGGAGGTGGTAGCCTGCTTACAATATAAGGGAGGAAAAGAGGCTTTTGTTCTTGCTACTTTTGCTGTCTTCTGCTGCCTTGGAGTGTTGCCTCTGTGCCATGTCACCCTGCCTTGCAGCCAGCTGATTAGGTACTGAAACCTTCACAAACTGTGAGCTAAATAAACCTTTCCTTCCTTAATTTTGAGTGTCAGCTATTTTGTCTCAGCAACCAGAGAAAAGTAACTAAGACAGACAGTTTTTCTACTCAAACACAGAAGTTTCACAGAGTAGTTAATATAAATGACTAGAAATTTCAGCCACCTCCCAGGTACAGGTGACCACAGTAATGGACCCACATGCCAGGCCAGAGTCACCCCTTCTTGCAGCACTGCTGATTAACCTGGGGACGGTTCCATCCCCAGGATATTTAAAGCTCTTTTCCCAGCATGCCATTTCCTAGAAGGTCTACTCTCAATACTTACAAAAGTATTTCCAGGCCCAGTACATACTTGTAGAATCAATGGGTACTTTCTTTTTTAGTTAAAAAAAAAAAAAGAAGAAGAAGAAGAAGAAGAGGAAGAAGGAGGTGGAAGAGGAAGAGGGAAGGTGGAAGAAAAAGAGAAAGAGAAAGAAGGAGTAGAAGAGGAATATCAAAATAACATACAGAAACCCTTAACTGGTCCAGAGCTCTGGTGATTTTTAAGTCGTTATAAGGTGCCTCCCTGCCACATGAGATCTTGATCTCCTCGAGAACAAGGACTGCTCCTCATTGATTTCTGCATCTCTGACATATAGAATCACTAAGTTGGTGTCAGGCCCTTCTCTTCTAATTTCCTTCTCTTTCTCTGATTCACATCTATCCCAAATCTGTGCCACTCTCTGTTCACCCTATCTTTATTAAGTGTAAGTTTGCTTCAATCCAATTGCATTATCAGCAATCTAAAAAGTTACCTATAAATTACACCACTGGTTCTCAACATTGACTGAAGATTTGAATCACTTAGGAAGCTCTGTAATCATGCGAGGACCTTGTATCCATTCTAAACTAATTCAACCAGAAACTTCTGAGGTGTGATCCTACCACTGACCTGTTTTTAAAATTACTTTAGTGATGTTGTAGATTTCCCATGTAAGAGAAAACATGCAATATTTAACTTTCTAAGCCTGGCTGATTTTACTTAGCATGATGATTTCTGGTTCCATTCATTTTCCTGTAAATGACATGATTTCGTTCTTAATAGCTAAATAATACCTATAAATAAATAAATAAATAAATAAATAAATAAATAAATGATGGAAAACCAAGGTGTAGACTTTTTGGAAACAGGGAAAAGGGAAGAGGAGATAGGACTGAAAAAGATTAAGATATGTTAAATACATGTACCAACTTCCCAAAACAACAACAACAAAAAGTTTAATAATTCTACTGTAAGAATCACAGTGATTTTTTTTTAAAAAATCACTAAATTAAATCTGATGTCTTTCCTCCTTTACGAGAAGAATAAATGTCCACCCCATCTCTCTTGCCTAGGACTAATCCTTCCAGGTGTGCACTGGCTTGTGCCTTCTCCCTTCTCCATCCATTATCTCCAATCTCTCCTGTATCTAACTTTAACCTCTTGGCTCATCCTCAGCAAGTAGACACAAAAAACTCAAGTACCTCCCTCTGCTCAGCAGCCTTCTTTTCTTCAGCACTTTTTTCTTTCTTTCTTGGCTCATTTTGTGGTGTTAGAGATCAAACCCCCAGGCCCTCCAACATGTTAGGCAAGGACTCTACCACTGAGCTACTTCCCCAGCCCTCATCCTAGCTTTTTTGAAGTAGATTCTTCACCACCATCCTTCTCCCTCCGGTTACTATAAAGCCTCCTGCAACCCAGCTGTGTTGTCTATGTCTTTCCACTTCCTGACTTCAAATATTGATGTTTCCCAGAACTCTGCCTTTGGTCCCTTTATTCCTCACTCTACCTGTCCCCCCAAAGCAATGTCATTCCCTCTTATCAATTCAGTCACTGCTCACTTATTAATGCTCATAATTTCAAGTCTCTTTCCTGAGCTTCAGACTCATATTTTCTGCTTCCTACAGGACATTTGAACTTGGATATTTCTTTGGCTCCTTAAATTTTTAGGATTACAAAAGAGCACAGTATATTCCATTCACCCCATCCTCTTGGCTTATTCAGACTTTTATCACTTTCAAACATGTCTGACTCTCCCGATCCAACTTTCTCCTTCTTGATAATACATTTTTTGGTTTTTTTTCTGCAAGAGAGATCAGCTTGTCACTTCCTTACCTGAAAGAATCCAGTAGTCAGGCATGGTGTACCATACATGTCTGTGACCCTACCCCTTGGGAGACTGAGGAAGGGGGATTGCCACAAGCTTAAAGCTAACCTGAACTACATAGTGAGTTCAAGGCCAGCATGAACTACTTAATGAGAAGGATTGTCAGTACCTGACTCACTCTTCTCTTCCCCTCCAGCCTTATCTCTTGCTGCCCTGTATGCATACAAAGCCCCAACACTCAAGACATTCCATCCATACCCATTTTATTGTTCTGCTACCATGGGACTCTATGACACCTTGGACTTCATTCTCTTGTAGTGTTTCCTTTGTCTAAAATTCTTTTCTCTCCTTTATCTTCATTCTTGAAGACTCAGCTGTGGCCTGCTCTATGATTCCCTAGCAACTTTCCCAAGCAATTAGGTACCCCTTCATTCAGAGACCTCCTTTGAGCTCTGCATACCTCTACCTTAGCATTTATGACATTGTATGGTAATTTCTTATTTACACATCTGTTTAGTTAGTCTATTCTTTTTTTAAAATACACTACTTATTCATTCATTTATTTGTTTGTTTTTCATGGTATAGTTGAACTGAGCTACATCCCCAACCCTTTTTTATCTTTGTTTTGAGACAAATTCTCACTAAGCTGCTAAATTGAATGCCTAATCTTGCCTCAGCCTCCCAGAGTGCTAAGATTACTGGCACATTCCACCATGCTCAGCTTATTAACTTCTGAAGTAGCAGAACAGTGCTTAATTTAACTCTCTATACCTACCCCTTAGCTCAGAGCACGGCACGCAGTAGTAAATATTTGTCTGATGAAATCGAACAGAGGAGAAGCTATTGAGAAGAGGCTAACTATGGAATATCTGATGTTAAAAGAACCAGTTAGTAAATAATGAAATTACATTCCTTAGAGGGTGGAAATTTCTTTGGTTTACAGATAAAGAGACAGGCGCAGAGCAGGTCAACATTGAACCCCATAAGGTCAACGTTGAACCTAATCATTGACTTTGATTTGGTTCTCATCTAACTCAGTTTACAACGAGAGTTAGGGAAAGAATCAAATTTGTGAACTAAGATACCACATAATTCATTGCCTGGAATCATACAACTAATGAATGGCAGTGCTTGAACCTAAAATGTAGATCCATTGACTTCTTGTCCCCTGCTCTACCAACTCCACTATGTTAACTAAGCACTAATTTTTTCATTGGGAGTAAAGATTCAGGGCAGTCTTTTATGGGTTGTCACTGCCTTTGAGACTGATGAAAGTCAAACTCTCTCCAGAAACACACACACACACACACACAGCTCACATACAGTCTCAGTGTGTACGTGGAGTTCATGCTCATGCACAGCACATGGTTTGAAAGAGGCGTGGTTTGAAGGAAGAACCTAGAAATGGAGAGGGTAATCAGAAGTGGAGGTGAGCATTGCCTACTTCACAACTATGGGGAGAGATGGGGATACGTAAGAAAGCTTAAATCTGAGAGGTGACCTATGGGTAAAGAGGACAGGGTTTTAAAAAACAAGGAGGCAGGCTGGGGATTTAGCTCAGTGATTTAAGTGCTTGCCTGGTAAGCATGAGGTTGGGAGTTCAATCTCCAGTGGCAAAAAAGAAAAAAAACAAGGAGGTGATGAAGATGATGCAGAGGCTGCTAGTAGAGTTGTTAAGGAAATTGGTAGCACTACACCCCGAACTTGGGCACTGAAAGAGAACGGTTTTAAACAGTGGGAATGTGCTCAGTATGACAGGTGGCTCAGGTGTCTGCAGGTCATCAGCATGGAGTTGTCCAAAGGTAGCTGGCAAGTACCTTCCACATATTTTTTTTTTTTTTACCGATACCGGGAATCGAACTCACGACCGCGTGCTTGCAAGGCAAGCGCTTATGCCGCTGAGCTAAATCCCCAGCCCCAACCTTCCACATCTTCTCCTGCCTCTTTTCCTCATATTCCTCTAGAAAACGTGCTCCTCCCTGAGCTAAATGGATGCTTTTCTCTTTCCACTTTGTTCATCTTCTCCTCTCTCTATGTAGTTTTGCACCATCATCTATATTCAAAATACTCCAGGATCCAATTCAGATGATGTTTTCTCTATTAAATAACCCTGGCACCACTAGTTTAGCCTAATATCTCCCTTCTCTAAAATTCCAAATCTTTCTTTGAGTCTCTCTTACTATATTTTCTGTTTTGAATTTCAATTATTTATGTTTCTGAGGGAAAGGCAGAAAAAGAGGAAAAAAGAAACAGGATAGATGATATGAATAAACAATAGCAACATAGAAAATTTAAAGCTAACTATCTTAACAATCACATTAAATATAAATAGTCTAAACATCTCAATTAAAAATCAGCTGGGCACACACCCAAAGTCTCAAGACACTTTGGAGGCTGAGGAAGGAGAATCAAAAGTTAACAGTCTGCCTGGGCAACTCAGCAAAACCCTATCTAAAAAAATAAAGTGGGCTGGGAATGTGGCCTAGCAGCAGAGCACCCTTGAGTTCAATCTCTAGTAGAGAAAAAGCAATAGTCAATATACACTGTCTGTAAGAAATTCCTTTAAATACAAAGACAAAATAAATTAAAGGTAAAAGTTAGAAAAATATACCATGTTAACACTACTCAAAATAAAGCTGGAATGATTACTAAAGTACATTTCAGGGCAAATCATATTACCAGAGATAAAGAGAGTCTTTTCACAATGATAAAGGGGTCAATTTGTCAAGAAGAGATCACAATTCTAAGTATGTATGTTTCTAATAACAAAGATTCAATGCACAAGAAGCAAAAGCCAATACAATTACAAGAAGAGTATATTTTAATAAAATTAACATGAATAAAGGACTTGGCCAACACTATCAACTGACTTGACTTCATTGACTGGAACATTTTACCCAACAACAGCAGAATACACATTCTTTTTGGATACACGTGAATATTTGTCAAGACAGATAAATTTTACCAAGATTAATATATTTTTAAAAATACAAACAATACAAAATATATTCTCTGATCAAAACTGTATTGTTACATATTGATAACAGAAAGATACCTGGAGAATTACTAAGTATTTGGAAACAACAAAATTCTAAACAGTTTCTTGATGAGAGAAGAAACCAAGAGGAAAACTTTTAAAACATTTTAAATATAATATAATAGAATTTTTGAAGTTAGTACTTAAAGGGAAATTGAAGTTAGTTGAAAAAAAGAAATAATAAAAATTAGAGCATAAATCAATAAAATAAAAGACAGAGCAAGGTGTGTTGGTATATGCCTGTAATCCCAGGACTCGGGAGACTGAGGCTGGAGGATTGTCACAAGTTCAAGGCCAACCTGGGCTACATAGTGAGTCTGAAACCAGCCTAAGCTACATAGCGAGGCCCTGTTATAAAAAAGCCAAACAAAAGAAACAGAAGACAGAAAAAGCAGTAGAGACAAAAATCAATGAAACCAAAAGCATAAAACACACAAATCTACCCAGTGTGGTCTGAAAAAAGGACATAAATGACTAATGTCAAGAATGAAAGATATTGCATCACTACAAATTCTACAAATACTAAAAGGAAACAATTCTATGAACAATTTCATGCCAATAAATTTGACAGCCTTGGTTAATGTACAGATCCATTCAAAGTTAACAAAATATCACATTCACTCCAGAAGAAGTAGTTTTTTCTAAATCTCCCTGTAGCTAATAAAGAAATTGAATTGCAGTTTTAAAAAAAAAAACAAAAACAAAAACAAAAATCCTTCCCACAAAGGAAATAGTGGTTCTACAGGTCTCAATGGATAGATTCTACAAAGCAGTTAAGGAAGAAATAATGCCAACTCTACACAAACTCTTCTGAAGCATCAAGAATACTTTCCAGGGGCCGGGGATTTAGCTCAGCGGCATAAGCACCTGCCTGGCAAGTGCAAGGTCATGAGTTCGATCCCCGGTACCAAAAAAAAAAAGAATACTTTCCAACTTATTTTATGAAACCAGATCAACATACAAAAATCAGTGATTTCTCTGCATATTAGCTCTGTTCATTTCCTAGAGCTGCCATAATGAAATACCACCAACAGGATGGCAAACACCTTACTTCCAAATGGTCTGATATTTACTGGTACCAAGCATTCAAACATTAACATGTCTCTTGAGGCAACACAATTTAACCCATAATACCAACAGTGAACACTCAAAAAAATTTAGCCAGGTGTCATGGTTCATGCCTGTAATCCCAGCACTTGGGAAGTTGAGGCAGGAAGATTGTTGTGAGTTAGAGACCAGCTTGAGCTCCAAAAGTAAGCTCAAGGCCAGCCTGAAGTCAAAAAGACAAAAAAAATTTAAATACTGTTGATAATGGTACGAAAAACTTTAAATGCCTAGGGACAGATCTGCCGAACAATGTGCAATCCTGTTCACTAAAAACAGACAGCTAGGCATTGTGCTTCCTGGCTGTAGTCCCAGCACTTAAGATGCCAAGGCAGTAAGATCACTTGATCCTGGGAGTTCAGGCCTAGCTTGGACAACATAGTGAGACTCTGTAAAAGCAAAATGACTACAAAACTCTGCCCAGAGAAATCAAAGAAGACCTACGTAAATGAGACAGTATACATTGTTCATGGATTGGAAAACTCAATATTGATATTTCAATTCTCCCACAATCGACTTATAGATTCAAAGCAATCCAAAAATAAAAATAAAAACCACAGCAATCTTTTTAATAGAAATTGTTGATCTGATTCTAAACATCATATGAAAATGCAAAGGACTTACAACAACAACCAAAAGAGAAAGAGTAAAGCTGAGAGACTTATCTATGTAAATTCAAGGTTTATTAAGCTACAGAGGACTTGCTAAGCTACAGTAGGCAAAAATAAAGGCAAGTCGTCAGTGGGGCACTATGGGAAGTTCCAAGATGGTCAACTAATTGTTTATAAAGGTGAAAAGACAAGGCATTAGAGAGAGGGTAGTCACTTGGTAAAGACGGTTTTGATATCTGTATGAAAAAGCAAGCACAGTAACTCCAACTTACAGCTCGCATCACACACAAAAGTTAACTCAGAATGGATCATGGAACCAGTGCCGGGGCTGTAACTTAGGTGATAGAGGCCCCCGGTTCGATCCTCAGAACCAGAAAAATAACTTACCGTAAAAGTACATAGAAAGCCTAAAACTATGAAACTTCCAGAATAAAATATAATAGAAAATCTTTGCAAATACAAGTTAGGCACCTACTTCTTAGGTAGGATAACAAGAACAGAATCCACAAAAATAAAATAAAATAAGATAAAATAATGAATTTTTTTTACCAAAATTAAGAATTTCTATTTTCAAAAAACACTTTCAAAGGGATGAAAAGACACTTTAAAAGAAAGAACATATGTAAAAACCACATATTTATAAAGAATTTGCGCCCAGATTCTAAAAATAACTTTCAAAAAGGAGGAGAAAGGAAATGATATATAAAAATATTGCAAAGAAGAAAAAATTTTCTATTAAGAAAAGAGTTTTTTATAAATGGTAAATTTTAATTTTAATAAAAATAATTTTAATTTTTTAATTAAAAATTTATATTTTCTTAATGGTAAATTTTACTAGTTTTAATAAATTAATTCCATTTTTTTATTAATGGTATTATTAATGAACAATTTGATAGCCATTTGGAAAAAGTAAAGTTGAATGCCAGAAAATATATGTAGATAGGAAAAAGGTCAAGGGCAAAACAATGATAATAATGTGATTATTAGTGGACAGCAGTAAGTGGACACAGTGGTAGGCATATGTAACCCCAGTACCATGGGAGGCTGAGGCAGGAGAATTACAAGTTTGAGCCCAGCCTGGGCAACTTAAAGACATTGTAATACTCTTGTCTCAGAAAGAGCTGGCAGGGCTGGGGATTTAGCTCAGCGGCATAAGCACCTGCTTTGCAAGCACACGGTGATGAGTTCGATCCCCGGTGCCGATTAAAAAAAAAAAAAAAAAGAGCTGGGAGCCAGGCATGGTGGTAGATGCCTATAATCCCATTACATGGGAGGTTGAGGCAGGAGGATTGTCATGAGTTTGAGTCCAGCCTAGGCTACATAGTGAGTTCAAGGCCAGCCTGCACTATGTAGTGAGACCCCCCATCTAAAATAAAATAAAATAAAATGGAAAAAGTAAAAGAAATCAGAAAGAGTTAAGATGCTCAATGAAAAGGTTGTCGATTCAGTCCCCAGTATCTATAACATGCGTGTGCACACACACACACGCACACACAAATACTATAAAGAAAACAGCAATGGACTTTTTGTTTATTTTATGAACTTACAGCAAGGAAGACCAAGGTTCAAGGTGCAAAAGTTATATATCTGACTAACTTTTAAAACTTTTCTGCATAAAAAAAGAGAACTACACCTACAATCCTCTGGCCCTACAAGATCATGACTGTGGGATCTGGGGAGATGGCTCAGTGGTAGGTTGTGAGCTTAGCATCCACAAAGTACTGGCTTCAGTCCCTAACATCACCCAAAGACAGAATCTAAAAAAAAAAAAAAAAACTATAACCGTAAAGATCTTAGAATTAAGTGGAAATTTTCAAATAATTAAACAGAAAATGAAAAAGTAATAATATTTAGCACTTCACATAAACAGCAGAATTTAAAAGTTGTATAACTTCAAGTGCTAGAAGGAATGCTGCCGAGGAAATAGAAATTGTCGTGAGCTATCAAATGAGCATAATTAGTACATTTATGGGGCAATTTACAGTTTACTCATAGAAGTATCAAGATAAAAGTTAAGCCAGTGACACAGTGGTGCACGCTTGTAATCCCAGCACTTGGGAGGGTGAGACAGGAGGATCACTGAGAGTTCGAGACCAGCCTGTGCTACAAAGTGAGTCCAAGGCCAACCTGAACAGCACAGCAAGTCCCTGTCTCAAAAAGACAGGAGAGAGAGAAAGAGAGAATATGTGCATAGTCTAATGATCCAGTTCCATTCTCAGGAGCATACTACAAAAATTATCCTGCATATAACACCTAAAATAACATAATCGAGGATATTCATTACAGCTAAAAATTGGGAGAAATCACGTATGATAGACTGTGGAGTGTGCGTACAGTACACATAGTTATAAAGAAGGAACTAAATCTTCCTACACTGGGTTTTAAATTGTATCTCATGTACAAAAGCAGGATAGAATTTTAAAATACAATATGTAATAAGAAGACAAAGTAAAATAGGCAAATGTAGTGAAATGTACATTTTAATACCATGCTGAAATTTAAAATAGACAAAATAATGTATCGATCATGAATACATGTGCTTGTAAATACAAGAAGGGAAAGTAAACTTAGGCAAAATTTAAACTTAAAAGTAAACTTCAACCAAATAAACGGGGGCCTATGGGAAGGTGGCGAGGTGAAAAGCACCAGGGATGTGGAAAGAGAAAGCAGCAAAAAGGGAGGCGTAGATCAGTTACTCACCAGCCCGAGCCCAGCGGGGCAATGGGTCACAGCAGCTCAACTCTGAGAAGAACAAAGGTTTGTTGTTGTTGTTGTTGTTGTTGTTGTCATTATTTTTGTTGAATCCAGGGCCTTCATACTGAGTGCTGTTTGTTTGTTTGTTTATTTGGAGATAGAATCTCCTTAAATCACTAAATTGTCTAGCCTGGGCTCAGATTTATAATCCTCCTGACTCAGTTTCCCACAATGCCGTCACGCCAGGCTAAAAACAAAGACATCTTTATTTTACCTAAAATCAGTTGCATTTTTGAAGAAGCAATTTGCCTAAAATAAAAAAGAGTGAAAAAATATTTTTAAGAGGCCAAGATATGAGCAGGCAATTCATAGGAGAAATGTAAGCCTAATAAATACATGGAATTATCATCAACCTCAAATAATAAGAAAAATTCTGATTAAAGAAAAATGTGGCTGGGTGTGTGGTGTACACAGGTTATTCCAACCCTCAGGAGGCCAAAGCAGGAGGATTCTCCTGAGTTCCAGGCCAGCCTGGACTATATAAAGTGAATTCAAGACCAGCCTAAACTATGTACCGGGATCCTACCTCAAAAAAATAAGTAAGTAAATAAAATAAATGTGTTACTTTCTTTTGTCCATCAAATTGGGGATGGATGATAATATGCATTGTGCATGCAGTGTGTCAAGAAATGTACTTTTGCTCATGGTTTGAAATAATGAATATTGATGAGATCTTTTTGAAGAGCAATTGACATTATCTATTAAAATTTAAAATTTCTTTTTAATCCAGCAATTTCATTTTGAGGACTGTAACTTTAAAAAATACTTACAAAGAAGCAGGGTATGGTGGCATATGCCTATAATACCAGCACTTGGGAGGTTCAGGCAGGAAGATTGTTGCAAATTTGAGACCAGCCTGGGCTACAAAGTGAGCTCAAGGCCAGCCTGAACTGCACAGTGAGACCCTGACTCAAAAAGACAAAAAGAAGGGCTGGGGATTTAGCTCAGCAGCATAAGTGCCTGTCTTGCAAGCGCGCAGTCACGAGTTCGATCCCTGGTACTGATTAAAAAAAAAAAAGAAAGAAAAAAAGATTGATTCACAAAGCCCAGATGACCGGTATAATGGTATACTCCTAAGTCCCAGCAACTCAGAAAACTGAGGCAGGAGAGTCACAGGTTCAAGGTCAGCCTGGGCCACTTAGCAAGACTCTGTCTCAAAATAAATAAACAAGTTGGAGGTTGCAGCTCAGTGGTAGAGCAGTTGCCTAGCTTAAGCAAGACCCTGTGTCCAATCCTCAATACTGCCAAAAGCTAAAAAGGTAAATTCACAAATGTTTGCATGTGCCAATGTGCACTGTGGCACACTTACAATGAGAATTTGAAGACAGCCTAAGTGTCCACCACAGCAGAATAGCTTAATTCATTAAACACATTGGTCTGATGCACAAAATTTTCAAAACTTTTTATTGGTACATTTTAGATGTACACAATGATCACATTTATCATGGGGAACCTGCGCCTGTACATGGTATATTTTGATTCTTCTTCTTTTTCCATTCCTCTCCCCTTCCTTCAGTCCCCTTTTCTCGTCTTATTTACACAAACCTTGTTTTCATTGTTTTCCTTCTATTCTTTTATTCTTGTCCCTTCCTACCCTTTCCCCTCCCCTCTCTGTTCCTCTCTTCATTTGGACATTCACAAATTTTAAAATTAGTCTGTGTGTTCAGTTACAGAAAAATGTTTATAATGTCAAAGGAAAACTAACTCACAGCACATGTAAGCAAAAAAATAATCCAACAGCTCATGCATCCAGGTTTACATACAGTTGTAAAATGTAAAGTCTAGAAGGATACAGACCAAAACATTTTTATTTTAAATATTCATTAAGTATGGGCAGTTTGAGACAAGGCCTCCTTACATAGTTCAGGCTGGCTTTGAACTCACTATGTGGCCCAGACTGGCCTCAAACTTGGCAGGAATCCTCCTGCCACAGCCTCGCAAGTGTTGGGGTTACAAGTTTGTGCCACCACACGTGCCTCCTAAATATTACTTGGTTTCCAGTGAAATGAAAAAGATAAGATATAGTTCTAGAAGAAGTAGCATATAAGAAGCCCATTTGAAATGTTGGATAGATCAGAATCCATGAACAAACCTGCAGCCTCAAAGGGAATGGTAATAGTCAATTGCTCAGCAATTTGAAGCAGGAGAGAATAGAAGCATGAATAACATTCACACAGCCACTGTTTATCGAGCTTTGCTTAGGGGCTAGCACTCGGGGCTGAAACCTTCACCTCACAAATACCTGTTACCTCCTATGAGAAAACACACACTCAGAGATTTTAAGTAACTCACCTCGAGTTACAAGCAAACCTGTGTGGTGAAGACAGATGACCTCAGTAAAACTGCTTGTGGTGAGCACAGTCCTAGATTTGCACAGACAGTGAGGAGCACAGTTAGATGAGGGGTGGGACTGTGGAGGTCAGTCCGGAGATTCCTCAAAAAGCTGGGATTGGAGGTCCCGTTTGACCCAGGTATTCCACTGTTAGGCATATTCCCAGAAGAGCTGAAAACATCTTAGCACAGTGATATATGTGAACCCAGGTTTATAGCGGCACAATCTGTAATAGCCAGATCTTGGAAACAACCTGAGTGCCCATCAACTGAGGAATGGATGAAAAAATGGTGGTACTTTTATACAATGGAGTACTATAAAAATGATCACATTGAGATATTTATAAGTAAGTGGATGCAACTTGAATCCATACTCATAAGAGAAATAAATCAAACTCACATGTATAAATACCGAATAATCTCCCTAGTGTAAGAAATGGTAAGAGTACATAAGATTTTATGGTAATCATGGGTCACCATTATATTGCTTTGAAGACTTGTAATGTTTTCATTCATTGATTAGAATGGTTTTATTTTATTTGACCTTATTATGTGTGATGGTATGAACAGCCACTTTGAAGAAAACAAGACATTGTGGCAGCCATTGCTGATTTAATATCACCTTGCTTTGAAGTCCTAGCATGCTTTTGTTCTTCTCTTACCATTGGTTCTATCATGTCGTGTCTTACTGGATTTTAATGTGTGTAATAATATAAACAAATTTTATGGAAAATCAGATATTACAGTAGCCACTGTTCATTTTCTGTTATTTGGTTCAGAATGCTTTGTAATAGTTTCATTCTCTTGAATGCTTTTATTCTATTTTTTTATGTTTGATACTATTGTTTGTGAAGCTAAGCTCAACTATTTCAAAGAGAGAGATATTATGGTAGCTACTGTTGATACCCAATTGTCTTGTTGTGAAGTGCTGTGTTGCTTGTATTGTTCCGTTCTGATATGCATTGTTCTGTCCTCTTTTGTTTTATTCTCTGTAAAATACAATTTTAAAAAAGAGAGATGGGGTGGGGCAAGCTTGGGGCATCGCACATTGGCGGATTCTGGAGGTGAGGGTATCAGCATTGTTTTAAAGCTGAGTAGGACCTGAACAGGTGAAGCACAGGAAGAGAAGCCACGTTGGTGAGGGCAAAGACATAAGAAATGAGTAGAGTTCCTTCCACGTATGCCACAGAGCTCTGAGCCCCTGAGCATTGTTAAAGCATCAAGTAAAAGCAATGGGGTGACAGACAGGGTTGCAAAGACTGCTGGGAGCTGTGCCATAAAGCGACTTCTTTGCCATGTTAAACAACACAGGAGAGGTAGCATGTGTCTATAATCCTAAGTGCAAGCACGGCCTAGGTGGTTTAGCAATTTAGCGAGAACCTGTCACAAATTTAAAAATAAAAAAAGAACTGAGGATGTAGCATGAAGGCCCTGGGTTTCATCCCCAGTACCAGAACAGAGAAATAAGCTTGGTGTGGTGGCACATGCCTGTAATCCTAGCACTCGGGAGGCTGAGGCAGGAGGATTGTTGGGAGTTTGAGACCAGCCTGGGCTACAAAGTGAGCTCAAGGCCAGCCTAAACTGCATAGTGAGCTCCTGTCTAAAAAAGAAAAAAAAAAGAATAAATAAATGTGGATTTTATTCTGGAAGTAATGGGAAACTATTCCAAGGAATTTGTTTGTTATGGCTTAGGGTATGATAGCTTGTATCTAGATGTTCCCAAAAAGTCTCAAATAGTCACAGGCAGGGAGCTTCCAAGGTGGCTGGGTTAGGGTGTATGAATGTGGATGAGGGTGTGATGCTGGGATTAGTGGCACCCCACCCTAGACATAGACAGAGACACAGGTGACACCAATTAATAAATTTGCAGCCTGGATGAAATATAAAGGGACAGAAGAAGGCTGCTCTGCTGCTGTTGCTGCCGCCACTGCCCTGCTTGCCAGTTGCTGCCTTCTGCCTGCCCTGACACACTGACTGCTTCTCCTCTGCTCTGCCCCTCGGCCAGACTACCCTGCCCTGGAGCCAGCCTGCTATGGCTTGAAACCACTACAAATTGTGAATTGAAATAAACCTTTCCTCCTCCTTAACTTGTGGGCATCAGGAGAAAAATAACCAAGACATATAGGGTTAAACTTTCACACTGAGCTTCATCACCAGCTCTTTTGTATTTTTTTTTTTTTTTGAGACAAGTTCTCACAAAAGTGCCAAGGCTGGTCTCGAACTTGTGATCCTCCTGCCTCAACCTCCCAGGGTGATGGGATTACAGGCATGCACCTATTACAAGGATTCAGTACAGAGACAGCCTGCCTGGATCTGCAGCTGTGTGAGTCTGACGGCGGTCTGGAGGGTGGGTTTATGAAGAGGGAGCCGCCCCTGGCAAGGAGGCTGGCTGAGCATCTGTAAGTCCAGCTGAAGGAAAGCAGGGGTGGTACTGCTGAGAATACCGGTCACGGGTAGGCGGGAAAAGGATGAACTAGTGAAATGGTGGGTTGGAGGCTGGAACAGAGGGTACAAAGGATGGTAGCCGAGGCCACTGAATGCTGGTGGTTGAATTCGCTGAATTCAGCCTAAGTGGCCAGAGCCAACAGAGAAGGAGGACGCAGGGGAGGGGCGGGTTCCATGGCCACTTTAAAAAAAAAAGTGGAGAGTCACATACCCTTCACTTTAGGGTATGTGAAGCTGGAGAGTCTAGTCTTAGTGAAGAGGTCCAACTCCTCAGCTGCAAGCCCAAAGAGCTGATTTCCTTCTGGACAGCTCCATGGAAAAGCTCTCGGAGAGCCCTTACTTAGCTTGTGTTTATTACGTCACCACATTGCCACCCGCCCCTGCTCCACCACCACCAGCTTTCTCTACAAAGCTTCTCCTTCTCAGGACTCTGTTTTTGGAGAGTGGCTCCACTCTTCATCCAGGCTCCCCTGCTGGCTCCCCTTTTGTACCCAGTCACATTTACTACATCGCCATCCTGTGAGATCTACTGCTGAAGTGGCTTCCCTAAACCTGCTGCGTCTTCTGCATCTCCTGTGCCACTGCCTGAATCTACACCCTTCTCTTTTGACAGCTGACCTGTCCCCTGCATAGATCCTATTGGTGCTTTCTTCAGCATGGTCCTTAAAGTGCTATGTCTGAAATATGAACCTGAAGGTGGTGAACATCGACCCTACTAGAAATTGTTCCTTGGTTTTCTATCACAAGGCAGAAACTTCCTGGCTCTCCTAACCTGGCACCTCCCCACCTCCCCAGATCACTCTCCATCCCTCTCCTGCCCCACTCCTGCCCCTTGTATTTTTGTTTTTCCAAAAACACAAAACTGTTCACCAAGCCTTTCCAGGGTGCCTCGCCTTCACGTCTAACAGTGCCTTCTCCGTGGACTCTCAGTGTCTTGGACAGGGGTCCCTGGGTCACAGGTTCTTTGACTCTGACTGCATGCAGCAGAGTGGGAGCAGCATTAAGTGTGAGGGAAGCTGAATGAAGCACAGGAACAGGCTGAAAATAATGCAGTGGCTGTGGAAGTCTACAAAAGACCCCTAGGGACCCTCACAATGGGACAGCCCTTCATGATTGTCCCTAGAAAGGGATTCTAACCCACACCAACCAGTCCTTGCATGCAGACTGCACCAGGGAGGGAGTGTTCTCCCTCCAAGGCAAGTCCGGAGAGGGACACGGCAATGGTCCACACTCCCACAGTTGTGGAAGAGAGCACCTCTGTCCAGCGAAGGAGGAGACCCAGGCAGGAGGGTCTGCAGCACCTGCCAAAGCCCCGCTGGCCTTCAAGACCCAGCTTATGTCTCTCCTGGCTCCTGCCATCATCAACACCCTCTGGGCTCATCATGGCCTTTGCAGCACAGATTCTACTCCTTTCATGTGCTTTACACTGTCAGGACACTAATGCATTTATATGACTGTCTCCCCACAGTAGATGGGGTGAGGGGCTCCTAAGCCTGCCTTTCAGAACCAGAATGGCACCTACTGGTTATTCAATAAATGAACATTGCACTGAATAAAATAGAAACCACCAATAAAGGAAGTAGCTGCACAGTTATCAGAGGGACTTGAATGTCAGGCAGGATAAAAATGAGGTAGATGGAGAGAGGCTGTGATCTCAGGGTCTTCCTCACTCCACTAGGAGGTCCAAGGGCCCAGGTGAGAGAGGAGCAAGCCTTTGAGCTGGAAATGTCTCAGGTGATGCGGGAGCCGGGGGTGGGGAATGTCGTCTGTAAAGAGCCATGTGGCTGATAGAGTTGAAAAGCAGAGGCAGAACCCAGAGGGAAGGAAAGGGCCCTGGGGAAGAGGAAATTAAGCAGCTTCCTGCCCTTGCTCTTTACCTGACAGCTGTCACCAGCTTCCCACCTAAAGAAAGGCACACAAACAAGCTTAGAGATGTGGGCCTGTGCAAAGCCATAAAGGCAGGGAAGCCACCCCAAACACACAGACGCACAGCAAACGAGAGAGGTACAAACGGTGGGGGCGCAGGTGGGGAGGGACTGACCTGAAACTTATAGACCATTTATATATGAAAAAGAAAAAAAAATATATATATATATATACTCTGTATTTAATATATATTTACTCTGTATTTAAGTCTCTGTCCTTACTCAGCAACTGGTTCTCCTTCACCTTCCAAAAACCTCTTCTAAGAACAGATTCTGGGCTGCAGGTCCCACCACATCTCCTTTAATCTAGTCTAGTAGGTTTTTTCTCTCTTCCAGCGTCCTAAGAGCTCCCTACCCAGGGACAGGGAAGAATGAAAACATCTCCACTAGTGGCCAGCAGGGGGCAGTGTCCAACAATAGATATCAGCGCTCACGGCTATTTGCTTAATGCAGGGAATAAAGCAGGAAACCAGAGAAAGGTCCCTTATACCAGCAGGACTCTTGGAGCCCTCCCTCACAGGGTCTCCTTTCCTGTTTCTTCAGCCCTGTTCTCAGCTGCAGTTTCTCCATCCTCAGTATAGTTGTTCTCCTAGCTCACCTATTCCCAGGGGTTAGACCCAGGGGTCTCCCTCTCTGATGACCCTTTAGCCTCTTGTCTCCCACTGTATCTTGGTTTCCAAGGTGACCAAGACTTCCAGCTTTCTTTTGAACTCCTGATCAATGCTCAGGAACGCACACATGCAGCTTCATTACCAGGCTACTCCTCTAAAGATGCACACACCCTGCTGGTCCAGTGGAAGGGGGAATGGATGTCAGATGCCCTGGCCAGGGGCCTTGTGCAGTGCACAACCTTCACAACAGTACAGATTGACAGCTACCTACTACCCCCACAGTATCACTTGATCTTGATGAACACTTGTGGTGCTGAGTACCTTCATGACAATCTCATTTAATCCTCCTAACACCCCGGGCAAGTCTTATTGTTCCATTTCATAGATAAGGACGTTGACACCCAGGGAGGGCACATGGTTTGTTCATTGTGGCATGAGTGTGGAGCTGGGGTGCAGGCCCTCTGGCTTCCCGGTGTGGGCTTCCTGTCCCTCTAGCCTCCTCCCCACTCTCTCTCAGCCTCACAGTCACAGCTCCTTTCTCATCTCCCTGCACTAGAGTCCTAAGGCTTTCGTCCTCCCGTTTGCTGCTCTCTTCTGACCGCAGTCCTCACACTGTCCAATTCAAGAGCACAGGGAGGAACCCAAGAAAGGCCAAAAAGATAAATGGAGGAATGCTAGGAAGGGCCTTCTTCAGAGAGGAAGGAGAGAAGGAACAGAGGCAGGCACTAGCTGGGGATGGAGAAGAGGAAGACAGTGAACAGAGAGAGGCAGGCAGACCTTGTGCCATGCCCAGGCTGGGAAAGGGCACAGACAGGGCCTCCATTGTGTGGGCACAAAGGGGCCATATGCCTGGCAGCCTGTGACAGTGACAATGTGTGTGTGTGTGTGTGTGTGTGTGTATGTGTGTGTGTGTGTGTGTAGGAAGGGGGAGTGGCTTAAAGACCTCCACTCTTAAACCCCTGAGG
Source organism: Hydrochoerus hydrochaeris (assembly GCA_004027455.1). Taxonomy (NCBI): domain Eukaryota; kingdom Metazoa; phylum Chordata; class Mammalia; order Rodentia; family Hydrochaeridae; genus Hydrochoerus; species Hydrochoerus hydrochaeris. Next base: position 78,144 of record PVLA01005122.1, on the reverse strand, counting down.
CTTCACCTTCTGCTCTGTCCCTGGGAGTGAGACAGAGGGCAGAGGAGAGCAAGCGCAATGGGCCTGGAGGTCAGGACCAGGGGAAACCCAGGGTGGACAGAGCGTGGACAGAGGCCGGGTCCTTGGGAAGGGGCTGTGGGAGGAAGAAAGAATAAGGCACGAGAGTCTTACTCACTGGAACCCTGGACTGCCCTCCCCGTTCCCCTGGCCCATGAGCTGGGTTGGGGGACGTGAAGTGAGGCCGGCAGAGCAGTCTTCTGTCTGGCTCTTTTCTCCTCACTGCCTTCCTGTCCCTTCCCTCCCTCCCCTCTCACTCTCCACTGCCTTCCCAGTCCTGGTCCTACCCAGTGGAGCGGCAGCCGAGGCCAATTGATTATCTGAAGAAATTTCAGAGCTAGCAGTAGAACAGCTGCAGCTGCCCCTGTTCCCTACCCCCAGGTCCTGAGGGACCCCAGAGGGGAGGGGCCCCTCACCCCTCTGCTCTGCAGTCCAGCAGGAGGCTCAGAGCACTGAGGCACAAAGCCCTTCAGGACCAGGAGCTGACTCTTAAACTTTAATTCCAGAGCCTCACCGCCCTGAGTCATATCAGCTCCCTGGACAGGGGTGCACCTGCCTCTAAACAAAGGTATTGGAGTCCTGTGCTCTTTCCGACTCTGCCCTTCCCAGACTTCAGATTCCCTAGATCCTGGTTCAGTCCTCTCGCCTGCTGGGCCCTAGGCAAAGCACTTGCATTTCACTCGCATAGGGAAGAGAAGACACCAAATCTTTCCTGCATAGAAGTTCCTGCCTAAATCTAAGTCACACCTCTCTTACTACTAACATCACTCTTTGATCATAAAAGGTGAAAGAGCCCTAGCCAGGCATGGTAGCACTTGGGAGGCTGAGGCAGAGAGATCACAAGTTTGAGGCCAACCGAGGCAACTTAGCCAGACCCTATCTCAAAATAAAATTTACGGCACTCGGGGCTGAGGCTAGACCTCAAGGCTGCCCATAGTGAGACCCTGCCCACCCACCCCCACAAAAGTGGCTTCTACCAAAATAAAATTCAGGAAGGGCTGGGATATAGTTCAGTGGTTGAGTGCTTGTCTAGCATGTGTGAGATCCTGAGTTCGATCCTCAACACTTAAATAAATAAATAACTGACGAAAGCCCTTCTGAGACTGAAAGATATCTCAGCATTTCCCTCCCACTCTGCCTTCCACCTTCTCCTCCAACCTAGAAATGGGAAAGGATCTTCAAGTGTGCCTGCCCAGTGTTCTCTGGTGTCTCCAGGGGAGCTGATTCTCCAGGCCTCCACTTGGATTTGTCTTCTCAGAGCTGGTGTTTCTATTGCTGGACAGCTCCAGAGTTGTGAGATTTTCCAGGGAATAAATTCTGCTGTCCTAGAACCTCCACCAATTGCCCTGGTTCTGCCTTCTGGTGTCATTCAGGATGTCTGTTTCGGTTTCTTCTTTCAGTGTCTGAAGATGGTACCATGTTATCCCTGAATCTCTTCTTATCAACACACATATCCTCTGTTCTTTCAACTACACATTCCCTGCAGTGGTCTCCAGACCTTTCACACAAATTTGGAATCCTCACTAGTTCTGGTTAAAATGTGGGGTCCACCTTCTGGTTTGTGTCACTTTGGAGGCCACATGCAGCATCAAGAGCCTGAGTTGGAGCCCTTTCCTTCTCTGGAATTAATTTTCTCATCTAGAAACTGCTTTTAGGGTCTTCTCCAGGACCTCTTTGATGTCTGCTCAGCACCCTTTTTACCCCATCCCCATCGCTCTCCTAGTTCCAGGTCCCCTGTCACATTCTCCCCGGTACTCTCAGGATAGGGAACACAAAGCAGACAAGGGAAAAGAGGGAAGGAGGCAGCGTCTCACTTGCAGATGTCGCTTTCACCAGAGCACGGACCCTCACACGCTTTGAAGGCAAGTGCTTCTGGAGCACCCACCTCTTTCTCAGACCCACGGTGGGTAGGAGCGGCAGCACGTCGGGGAAGTCAGGTGGCGTCACTCAGTGAGTGCCAAGATGGGGGTATATGGGACACTAAGAGAGGAGAGCAGGGACCTGTGTGTCACACCTTCCCCTTCTCTCCATCTTTGTTTATCCACCCACGGAACTTGCCCTCTCTCAATGAAAGCCTTCAAGGCCTAGGGTCCTCCGTGGTCACCCTGCCATAACCTATGGGCTGGGTTCCCCCCAAATCAAATGAGCCACAGCCATATATGGTGCTAGAACGAGGTCACTTTAATTTTTCTTTTTGTGTGAAATTGGAAATGTAGCAGGAAGGAACCGCACACAGGACACAGGCTGCAGACCCTCGGGGTCTGCTCTGGGAAGTAGGAAGAAGCGAGGGTCCTGGGGAAGGAAGGAGGGAGAAGAGAGGTTGATGGGACTGGGTGGATTGTCAGGGGATGGAGGGAGTTGAGAGAGGAACCCCAAGGGCCCTGGAGCTGAGGCTGGGGGCAGCTGTTCCAGAGGTAGGAGGCTAAGACGGAGAGGGACACGGCTGTGGTGAGCAAAGGAAATCCTGACACACACTGGGAAGGAAAAGGAGCAAGAAAAGGAAAGGAGTAACCAGGGAGGGAGCAAGAGAGGCCCTACTGGAGCCACAGGGAACCCCTCATGACTTTACCCCCAAAGTGCACAACTCGGCAATAAATAGCAATATTTATAAATAAATAAGTAAACAAATAAATAAATAGATGAATGAATAAATAAATAAATACGTAAATAAATATCCTTGTGGAGTTGGGAGTTTGGTGTGAGGGCGGAGAGAGCATAGGAATGTAGTTAAGGAGGCCGCCTAGCCCCTCCCTTGCGCTGCCGCCCTACGGTGAGCAGGGGCTCGGCGTGCGCCCCGGGTCGGGGTGTCTCTTCCCTTGGGGTGGCAGCTTAGGGAAGGAGACACACAGGTAATAAACAGCCTATCCGGCCAGGAGAACGGAGCGTTCAGAGAGCAGTCACAGGGCAGCCTCCTTGCACCAGAGAGGGGAGCCGGTGTGCGGCTGGGCTCGAACACGTCCAGGGGGAGGTTGGGATGGAGGAGGCAGGTGTGAGACTGCGACCAAATCAGAGCCTGAGCCTTCTGCAGACACCCTGGCGCTGAAGCCATTCCTTATCCCAGAAGGAAGCTCTCCTTTCTCTAACATCACACAGGGAGGAAGGACACGGGTGTAGCTGGGCTTGGTGGGTGGGGTCAGAGAGGTGACCGAAAAGCTCAGAGAGGGCAAGGCACTCACTACCAGGTCCATCTGAGGTCTGCCTGCGCGGAGCCGCAGGAACAAGACGGACACGAGAAAAACAGAAAGTTTTGCTACAGTTGCTGGCTGCTGAGATTCCCCTGGCAGGTGACTCTTCCCTCCCTGCCCCCTCCAGCCTCCCCAGAGCGCAACCCACCAACCGAGCCTGGACGGCGAGCAGGACAGCCGGAGATCTGGGAGGAGGCAGCCCACTGCCCACTCTGACCCCAGCCTCCCCTCCTTCCCGCTCTGGTGGTCCGTCCCCAGCACGGGCGGGAGAAGGGACGGCACGGAACGGAGTCCAGGGCGGGGGTCTCTGACAGCGTGGGCGCGGGGGTGGCAGAGGCGGCGCCCCGAGAGCGCTCGCTGGCTGGGAGCCCGCAGCAAGGGCGCGCGGGCCGGCTGGGCTCAGACGTCCAGCACGTGGTTCAGGTAGGAGATGTAGCAGATGGCCAGGCGCAGGATCTCGATCTTAGAGAGCTTCTTGTCGGGGGGCAGCGTGGGCAGCAGCTTGCGCAGCTCGGCGAAGGCCAGGTTGAAGGCCTCCACGCGGATGCGCTCGCGCGTGGCGTGCGCCGTGCGGTACTTGGCGGTGGCCCTGCGCCGTCGCCGCCGCTCCTCGCGGCTCAGATGCTGCAGGTCTTTCCGGCCCGGCTCCCCCGGCTCCGAGCCCCGCGCCGGGCCGCCTCCTCCGGGACTGCCTGGCACCGTGCCTTCGGGCCCCGTTCCGCCCCCACAGTCGCTGAAGCCCGACTCGGTCTCGGAGTGGCTGGGAGGCAGGTCCAGCTCCATGGTGTCGGAGTTGAGCATCATGTTGGAAGCGCCCTGCCGGGTGAGACCAGGATGCCCTCCCCACCCCTCCCTCTCGGAGCGGGACTGCTGGCTGCGGGAGGGGCAGGAAGGGCCTGGGGTGCTGGTGGGGTCTGCCACTGAGCCTGGAAGTCAGGGCCACTTCAGGCTTCCATAGTCAGGGATCCAGCCTGAGGCCTGCAAAAGAGAAAGGGCGGGGTGGGGGGTGTTTGCCGGGGCAGAGGGAAGAGGAAAAGGACAGCTCAGAGTGAGGCAGTGAGTGTGGGGATGACAGGAAGCAGAACGTGGTGGCTCACACCTGTAATCACAGCCTCTGGGAGGCTGAGGCAGGAGGATCACAAGTTTGAGCCCAGCCTGAGCAATTCAGCAAGTCTGAAAATTAAAAAAAAATGAGGATGGAGGCTCACTTGAAAGGCCCAAGATATAATCCCTAGGAAAGAAAGAAAAAAAGAAAGAAAGAAAGAAAGAAAGAAAGAAAGAAAGAAAGAAAGAAAGAAAGAAAGAAAGGGGGGAGAGAAATGATGGGAAGGACACACCAGGCAGCCTAAGACCTGAACAAGAGGATTGAAAATCTAAAACTATAAAACTCCTAGAAGAAACATAGGGGGAAATTGTCACAACATTGGACTCAGTAATGATTTCTTGGACATGATTCCCCAAAACAGACGAGAACCACCACCACAACAAAACAAAACAAAAACCAAAATAGGACTATATAAAACTTCACTACAGTACATTAAAAAAATAGGGGAACAGCTGCAAATATAGCCTATTGAATGAAAGGAAATATTTGCAAATCATGTATCTGCTGAGGGGTTAGTACCCAGGACATACGAAGAAGGCCTAGAACCCTAAAAATATCAACCCATTTTAAAAATGGGCAATAGGTTTGAATAGACATTATGATGATATACAAATGGCCAGCCAGCATATGAAGAGATACTGAATGTCACTAATCACTAGAAACGAAAAATCAAAACTGCAATGAGATATCACCTCAGCCCCAGTAAGGATGACTGCAATAAAACAACAAATAAACCTGAAACAAAATCCATGTTGCCAAGGATGCAAAGAAATGGAAAAACTTCAGTCCTGTTGGTAGGATTGTAAAATGGTGCAACTGCCATGGAAAACATTGTAGCTATTCCTCACAAAGTTAAAAAACGGCACTATCATATGACTCAGCGCTCCCGGATATATACAGAAATAAATAGGGCTTCAAAGAGAGATTTGCACTCCCATGCTCATTGCAACACTATTCACAACAGCTGAGAGGTAGAAACAACTCAAATGTTCATCAGGGGGTGGATGGATAAACAAAACATGGCTTATACATACAATAGATGTCAATCAGCTTTAAAAAGGAAGGACTTGCTGTCATATGCCACAACACAGATGAACTCAGGATATTCTACTAAATGAATTAAGCCAGTGACTCCACTTATGTGAGGTGTCTAACGTAATCTGATTCATAGAAACAAATTGGAATGGTGATTGCTGGGGTTGGAGGATGGTGGAGAGGGGAGATCGTTCTTTTAATGGGTATAGAGTTTCACATTTGCAAGATGAAAAAGTTCTGGAGATCTGTTTCCCAATTACACAACTGAGCTGTGCACTTACAAATGATTGAGATGGCATAGTTTATGGTGTTTTTTTTTTTAATGATAATACATACATATTACCAGGGTTGAGCAGGACTGGAGTCCAGCTCGGCTATGACACTTTCCCAGTTGTCAAGGGAGAATTGCAAGCTTTGGCCCTGCGATCCTGTCCCTGTCAGGGCCTCTCTGCACCCTCATTTCTGGGGGTGGGGTGAGTAAACACACAGATTGGCCATTGTAGAGTGGACTGGGACATATGGAGCTCAGCACAGCTGTTCTAGTTCAGTCCCTCCCAGTCCCCAAACTTCCCCAACAGCCTCTGTAGACATCAGGTCCTAGCACCCTGATCAGAGGAAGGACAATATCTCTTTTCACCTCAGCCCACCCGCCCAGACCACGCCTTCCTCCAGCTCCGTCCTCAGGACTTTCAGTGTTTGCTATTTCCCTGGCCTTTTGGAGACTCCAAAAAGACTGGAGAAAGAGAACATGATCAGCCCTCTACCCCACACTCTCCCATCGCCTAAGGTGGTTGAGATGTGGCCAGCAGGGAGAGCACAGACTTCTTACCTTTATGGGGCATGGCCAGAGCACATCAAGCAAGGAAGCAGGAACACAGTCTGGGAGAAGCTGGGGAAAGGGCTTTGCCTGGGAGGAGTAGGGACAGGGACAGTGGGTCAATCACTATGACCTCAGCCTCAATAGTCAGACACAGGGGCACAGAGGCTCCTTCACAGTCACCATCTTTCCTTCCTTCCCAGCTCTAGCTCTCCAGTCTGACAAACACTCTCCCGGGGCCAGCACCCCCCAAGCCCTGCCCTACTCCACCACACAGAAGATAGGCTCAAATCAAGTCAAGAAAATAGTAAGCTCTAGGAAGGGGCAAAGCCATTAACATCTGAGAGTGGGGAAGACAGGTACACACAAAACCAGAGCACAAAACGGATGGTGGCTAATGCTGAGGTTAGGAAACACACTCCATGATCTGGACCCAAAGGAATGAGGTAGAATGGCAATGGCGAGTGGGCATCTCCCAGTACGCTCCCCACTGCCATGCCCAGGTTGGAACGGGGAGTCCAGCAATAAGTTTCCTGATGTCTCCACCAGAACCTGTTCCTTTCTCTCTGTCCAGTATCTCTGCTTCCCTCCTCTGTGCCCTCCCCACCCGACCCCTCCCAGCTCTACCTGGCCCCACTGTCCTCTCCAGCTCCAGTCCTGGTGGTAGCTTCTATTTTCCCATCGTGTCCTCACCCTCAAATCCACTTCTGATCTCAAAGTTCCGGGCTGCAAGGATCAGTGGAGCAGCAATTCCAAACATCCACGATAGGATTTCCCACCATACTTCTGCCAACTGCAACCTGATCCATCCATGCAAGAGAGATAGGCACAAAGCGAGACTCAGAGAAGTGGGGAAGAGGGAGAGGCAGAGATGGAGCGAGCACAGAGAGAGAAGTCGAGTGATGCTTTGAGAGGGGCTCTAGTGAAAGAAAGGGAGGGACACAAGGACCCTTCCCCAGCCCATGGTTTCTCCCCTTTACCTAGGAGGATCCTGTCAAGGGATCCAAGCTGGTAAGGCAGGACAGGGGGCAGCGTTGAGAGCCTGGTCTCCTCTGGCTGCTCAGGGCTCATCCGTCTGCAAAGTTAGTGATCGGCTTCCTAGAGCTCTCAGGGGCAGCTTGACATGGTTGTCCAGGTTCCAGGGCAGAAGACGGGGGTACACATGGTGAAGGAGGGCCAGGTGGGGGGAGTGGGTTTGGCCAGGTACTGGGGCCCCCCACACTCACAAACATACACACCTGAGCTGGCCCAGCCCTATGAATATATATATGGAGATACACACACACCCCCAGCCCTCCATTGGCTGGCCCAGGCACCCCCCCCCTCATCAATATTAAACAGCGAGCCCAGGCAGCCATTGGCAGAGGGATCTGGCAACCCCCCCGGGAGCTGGGGGTGGGGGCTGGCCCTGGGGGGGGCAGGGAGTGGGGGAGCAGGGACATCTGTTCTCCATGCATATTTCATAAGCAAGAAATGGAGAGTTAGGGAAGGGGTGGGGCTGGGGCGAGAGCCAGGGCAGGACCATAGGCAAAGCCCCTCAGCCTCCCACGCCAGAGGCAGCAGGGCAGCGGCTCCTAGCAAGACCACGTTAAGTGCCATAGTCCCATTCGGAGTCCCTGGGTGACTTTGACCCTGACCCTTCCTCAGCTCCCTTTTTCCCTGGAATGAAAGCTTCCCAAGGTACTAACAGGAAAACTGAGAAAAGAGCAAGTGGACAGTCCTGAAAGGCAAACACAACCCGAGGCCCGCACCCTAACTGAGCTCTCACCCATCCTTCATCCAAGTGGAGCCCACTGCTTGCCAGGCTGCCTCTGGCTGCTGCTCAGGCTTCCACACTCATCGCCCTGAGACTCGGTCACCCCCACACCCTCTTCCCCAGCCCTGTCCTCTCACCAACCTATCACAGGCCAGGAACGGTCGGATTCTGGATACAGACCCCTCAACAGGGAGTTTTTCCAGGCTGAGCAGCCCAACCTGAACGGTTCGGAACAAGGGGCTCTTTGGAAGAAAGAGGTAAGGGCTGAAAGGAGACAAGGGAGATGTATCCCGAAAGGAAAGGCCAAGAGGGGAAGGACCCTGGAGAGAAGGACGAGGCAGCCCCAGAAGGTCTTGAGTATATGGGCAAGAAAAGGAAATACAAAATTATGTTCAAGTGAGCACTGATTGAGTTCACATCAGCAGCCCAATGTGCATGTGCATGTGTGCACCAGAGTCTGTGTGAGGGCGGCAGGACTGGGGATGGGGCACGGAGGCTGGGGTTTCCATAAGGAAAATCTCCTTCTTGCTCAGCTGCTGAAGGTCTTCATTGAAACTTCATAAGTATCTGAAATGAGCTATGTATGACTAGAGAGGGCCCGAGAGGACTCGGGCCTCAATGTTTTTTTCTGTAAAATGGGCTTCTGAGGTTGCCATGGAGGCTAGGCATACTAATGCCTATAATGGGTTTAGACCTTAGTAGGAGCATAGCCCATCTTCAGGCTGTGGGGATGATTTATCACTTCCCTGTGGCTGATCAACCTTGCTTAGGCTTCCTCCAGGGCGAGGTATTCCCTAAGGGGAGTTCCATAATTCCTCCCCAAGCTCCCACTCCTCTCCCCACCCCCGGATCTGAGAGGTGCCAGCTCCCACCTGGGCAGGCCCAGACAGGTGCCTAGGCGCCAGCAGATGGGCTGAGCTGGCGGGGAAAGGAGGCTTGAGGAGGGGGGCTGGGGGCAGGGGATCAGGTGGCATCTCAGTTCTTGCATCATCATTGCCATGGTGCTGATTAAAAACCAATCTCCACCTAATGAGCCCCCAGCAACAACAGTTTACCTCCCCCACCCTCCTGCCCTCCAACCCATCCAGAAATTGGGAGAACGAGAGACTCAGGAGAGAGTGCCATGGGGAGATGAGAGCTGCAGAGAGAATGAGCGTTGGAGAGAGAGAGACTGGGGAAGCACAGGGAAATGATGAAGGGGACATGGGGAGACATGGAGAGATTTTAAGAGGTGCAGAACCAGAGTCACTGGGGAACAGACACAGAGGGGCCACAGACATGGGAAGTCACAGTCAGAGATGGAGACATAAAGGAGACAGATAAAAAGGGAAGATGGGGGACACTCGGAGATACAAGGCCTGGAGGAAGACAGAGACTGGGCAGAGATCTGAAAAGAGAAAGGAAACCATCAGGAGACTTAGAGTGGGCTGAAAGCAGACATGAAGAAAACAGCTGTTTGGTGATGGGGAGATGCTGACTCTGGGAGACAGAACCTGAGGGAGCCCCCAAGACAGAAGGAAGACACAGATACATGGGAGAAGCAGAGAAGGCAGTTGTGGGGAAACAAAAACCATAGAAGGTGGAGGGGACATGATAGAAGGATGAAGGTGAAGGACTGTGACTGAGAGGGGGCCCAGGTCCTGAAGGTAGGATGCTGAGGACAACACTGGCAGAACCTAGAGACTCTTGAAGCAGAAAGGAGCCAAAGGGGCGGTATGAGTGGAGAAGTGGGGAAGGAGTCAAACTCCTCTTGCCAGCCTCCCTCACTGTAGACTTTATAGAAGGTGCTTTAACCCTGCCACCTCCATCCATGAAGCGCAGAGCCTGAGATGTCTCTCATGCACGCTGAAGTTTGATGGTGGATGTGAGGGAACGAGTGCTCTGGGGAACATGTCCGTCCCCTCTGCATCTGTCAGCCCAGCATCCTGGACTCTGGGGCCTCTAGCTCCACACTGCCCAAAGGGATTTAGCTTTTGCTCCTTAGGAGAGTAGCTGAAATGAACCTATTCATGTGATAAAGAGGAGCTGATATCGTGGTATGGTGGAAAGGTCTACTACATCTACTGAACTCGAGCTGAGTCCACGGCCTGGAACCTTGGACAAGTCACTTAACTGGCTTTTACTGTGGTATCTGTGAAATGGAGATAATGTGACCTTCTCCAAGGCCTGCTCTAACATCCTGGTGAAATCATGTATGAGAAAGTGCTGGGAAAAGTGCAAAGTACTCATAGTGAGTCCCCCACATTGTGCAATGATGTAAAGGTGGTGAGACGTTTCATCCACGTGTTGCATCTGAGGCATTAGGATTGAGGGAAGCTGGGGTGACCTCTGAGGTCAGCTTAGGTTGCCTGCATACCGGGGCCCAAGGGGACAAGGAGAACCCTGGGGCAGAGGGACTTCGCTATAAGGAGGGCTGGAGGAACAGGGCTGGAGGACGGGAAAATGAATATGTCTTCATGATTTTATGTTTTATAGGCATTCACTATCTCAGATCATGATTCACAAATGCCTATGCCCCACTAGCCAGGGAGGTAGGAGCTGAGGGAGGGAATTTGATGGGTAGGGAAGACACAGGGGCTGGGCCCAGTCCTTGAGGGTATGGGAGGGCCTGGAGGAGCTGGGAAGCAGTGGGTTTGGCAAGAGAGGGGGTGACATATGTGGGGAACCCTGGGGACCCAACCAGGCAGGCGGCTGCCAGGGAGAGCAGACGGTGTTAACCCTCACTGTGCCACACTGCCTGACCCTTCCCCGGGAGTAGCCCAGCCACTGGGGTGCTGTTTTGTCAGAGACTGGCCATGTTGGGGTCACGGAAGCAATGCGGGTAGGAGGAGCCTGGGTAGGAGGAGCCTGGGTAGGAGATGTTGTTTTTGGAGAGTGGCAGTGCATCCAGGAGTATCTTCACCTCTGAGTTTCTCTCCTGGTCCGTTTGCACGTGTCTCTGTCAGTCTGTCTCTGAGCTCCTAGAAGGTGACAGCGGGTCTCCACTCTGACTAACTACACAATCTGTCACTCTCTTTGCTGCCAGCCCAGGGTGAGAGGGAGCCCCCCTTCCGGGCGCCCTGGCCCCCTAGGCTTTCCGCCTTTGTCTCCTAAGGCCTCGGCTCTCTCCTTCCACACTTACCTCTCCTCAGGCAGAGCCCATCTCCAATCTCATTAGGGCCCGCCCCCACCCCCAGCCTCTTCTCCTCCCTCCCCCATCCATCTGTCTTCCCCAAGCTCTCCTCTTTGTGTCCACCCATCTGTCACCACCAGTACTGGGCCTACTCCCCTCCTGGCCACGCCCGCCTGGCCTTCCTCCCCTCTCCCCCTGCTCCCTCCACTGCGCTCATCTCCCTCTCCTCCTCCATCCTAGCAGCAATGCTTTTTTCCTCAGTTTCCTCTCCCTGGCTAATCTTTTCTGGATGTCCTCTCTTCTCTCAGTGTTTTCTTTTTTCCTCCTGGTTTCTCTAGCTCCTTTTCAGTTCTGAGTTGGGGAACAGAGTCGGGACTCTAGAGTCCCAGCTCCAGCCCCTGAGCAGCCACCCAGCCTGAGCCTGAGGCTGGTAACATCTGCCCGAAGTTGCATCACCTCAGATGAAAGGTTTCTCTGGGCCTCCTGAGAAGACCTCCACTGCTGCTCCAGCTTCCCCTGCTTGGGCCCAACCGCTACTAGTGCCGTTCTCCGCTGCAGGAGTGTGCAAGTCCTGTACCTTCTGTGTTTGAATCCAGGAAGGAATCATAATCCATCCTGAAGCCACTAGGTCCCTGACCTCCAACGGGCCCCTCTGTTCCTCACCAATTCTGCCCACTCCTGCTGTTTCTTCTTTTTTCTCTCCCCCTTCTTCCTTCCTTCTTTCCTTTTCTTCCTTTCTTCTTTCCTTTCCCTCATTTTTTTCTCTCCCTTTCTTCCCTTTTTATTTTGTGAGGATGGGTTACAGACGGACAGGATCTCATTTATATCATGTTATGCCACGACACCCCAAATTCATACTATCATTGGGTTAGGAGACAATCAATAGTGCCCCTCAGGACTCCCTCCCTAGGACAGACCTCTGCTATCTTTGAGAGTTCATGAATTGATCAGCTTTTCAAATGGCTCCTGCCCTGAGGAGTTTAGAGTGAAAGTGTTGGGGTGGGTTGTGGGGGAAACAACTCTAGCTTTTCCTTCGGAGAACAAGACAGCACCAGGGAGCCCCTTGTCTAAATTACACTTCACAGATGAGAACACAGGATGTCCCTCCCAAAGTCACACAGCATTAGTGGCAGACCAGAAAATCTGGCCCTGAGTTCTTCCTATATCATGAAGCTCCTCTATTCTGGCCCAGTGCCAAAAGAAAACCCTTCCTCCTCTGAACTCAGGTAGAACCTGGTTAGTGTACTGATCGTACAAGCAGCACACACGGCCTTGCCTGGTCATCTTGTCATGCCCCTTCCTGGACTGTGGATCTGAGGTGTTGAGTGGAAGGCACCACGTCTCTGAGCCCTTTAAAATGCTGGGACAGAGTGCCTTGTGCATAGCTGTGCTCCATAAATGTTTACAGCAGCTGCAGCTGCCCAGGTGGATGTGCACATAAGACCTGTTCTAGTCCCAGCTCTTTCTCATTTGCTGTATGAGCATGGACAGGGCCACGTTACTCCTCTGGACTAGTTTCCTCAACTATCAAATGAGTTAGACCACACACGTATCTTCCAAGGTTTTACTCTGAGTTCCCTTGAAGAAACAAAAGTCCTACTAACAAAGGATCTCAATAAATAACTTTAGAATCTGGGATTGTGCTTTTGGGAGCAGTGAACCAGATGTGGGGAACAGGAAACAGTAACCCCTTTACTCAGAGGATGGGAAGGAGAAATCAGCTACTGGAAATCTTTAGTGCCCTCCTTGAGGGAACGTAGGCATTAGGAGGAAAAGAAGCGGCACCGAGGACTAGCAGTGGGCAGGAGGGGAGCCCACAGGGAAGGGGGAAGGGATAGACAATGATTCTCTTGAAAAGGCATAGGGTGAACAAGGCCTAGATGCAGGGGAGGGCAGCTAAGGGGTCAAGAAGGATGTGGCCCTTAATACATTGCCAGCCTGTCATATATGGTCTCTAGGGCACCAGGGACACCCGGTGAGGCACCTGCATTGTGGTCACAGAGTGGGTGTTTGTGGGCTTCAGTAGGTATCTGGGTGACTGCATGCCTCCCAGGGTGCCTGACCTCCCAGAGACCATGGAAAGGGCCCATGAGGTGGGGGGCTGTGGGGCCGGGGAGCATGGCAGGCTGAAGACAAGCTTGTATTCAAGATCCTCCCTAACTTAGATAGGGGTGGCCAAGATGTGGAGGACCCCACATCTTACACTCTTCTTACTCATCCTGATCTCTTGATTCTGCCCAAGCCTCTGCTTTCCTGTTCAGCCCCCTCCCTGGTACCCAGCCATGTCCTCACTTCCTGAAGCTGCCAGCAGGATGAGGGAGTTTACTGCTCTGCCCGCTGGGAGACCTGTTGGCCGAGGGAGGCATGGAGCCGGCCCAGACGCCAGTGGCAGCTGTGCTCAGCTCCCGCCAGCACAGCTCACAGCTTCTCCAGCTCCAACTGGGGCACTGGGGTGGGGGAGCAGCAGGGTGCATTTCCTGCCTCAGAACCCCAAATGTGCCCCCTTGAGAGAACTCGGAGGGAAACCTGGAGAAAAATTATCTCCTCTCAACAGGATTCGGAAAGGTAAACGGCCAGAGAACTGACAGAAACGCTGGGGACCCGTGCATGCAGCCAGCTTTCTGTCGCGGCTGGCCTTCAGGCATGTGTCACAGCAGCTTCTGGGCCAGCAGCGAATAGGCTGGGCCTCAGCCCGCACCCTGCCACTTCTCTTCCCCCTTCGGCCGACTCAGCCACGGCCCACGATCACTTAGCAGTTCTGTATCACTCCACAATTCTGCCTCCACAGAGACCCGTGATGTTCCAGCCTTTCCACAGAGCTGCGGTTCCTTTCGAAATGTTTCTCAGCCACTCTGGTTTTGGTCTACAGAAAACCCATCACCCACAGCAGGTCCAAACTCCTTAGTGAGCCACCCAAGACCCATCAGGTCTGGCCCCAGCTTCATCTCCTGCCGATCCTGCTGGCTCAGGCACACAAACAGCATCATTTACCAGGCACGACTCTTGCCTTTGCTTGCCTATGCTTCCTCACATGACAAATTCTTTAAGTGCCAATTCAGCTATCACCCCTGCCCTGAATCCCACTACACACTACTGCACAGGGACACAGAACTGCAATGTATCCACAGAGCTTTCTGGACATCCTGCAGTCTCACCTTCACCCCAATTATGAGTCAAGGGAAAGGGTTGTATTCACTTTTCTCTGTAACTAGCTAGGGGCACAGAGTAAATAACGAAGTGGCAGTCCACTGCGAAAGCGAGGAGGAACTAGGCTTGGATTGTGCTTACAAGAGGGATTCCAGGGCTCCAGGGCTCAGCCAAGAGCCTTTTTTTTTTGCCTTTGTTACTTTCTGTATTTTTTTTTTTTTAATTTCTAAACACATCAATCAGGAGCAACAATGGTACACGTGTTACGCAATAGCATCCCCAAATCATTTACCCAGAGCACAAGACACCTGCATTCAACTGTCCAAACAATATCAGCACAGATCTTTCTTTTCAGTGAACTCAAGAGAAATCACTAGTATAAGCTATATTAACTATTATTTTTATATACGTTTTCTTTCAGCTTCTCACACTAATGAAATACGTTTACACGTGTCTTATTTATGTTCTCAAGATGCATTCATTTACCTGTAAGTCTCCAGTTTATCATTCTTTATGGCTGAGCAGTACTCCATTGTATGAAAATACCACATCTTTTTTATCCATGCCTCAGTCGATGGGCATTGAGGTTGTTTCCAAGATCTGGCTATTGCAAATTCTGCTGCTATAAACATGGGTGCACATACATCACTGTGGTGGATGTTTTTAATTCTTTTGGGAAAGTATCTAGAATAGGTGGGTTGAATAGGACCTCTAGTCTTAGGTTTTTGAGGAGTCTCCACACTGATTTCCACAGTGGTTGCACCAGTCTATTCTCCCACCAACAGTGAAGAAGGGTTCCTTTTCCCCATGGCCCCTCTAAGAGCCCTTCTTTTAAAGGACTTCAATGCACCTCATGGGGGCTTCCCCCTTGGGACAGCAAGCAAGGTAACAACTCACTGACTTCCAGTCCCACCTGTACAGCACACAGTTTCTCCTGTATTTGATGACTGGGGAAGAATAACAGGTCACAGTACAAGTTGTGTGGGATAATTTTAATGAAACTCGCTATTTATATATTTACAAAAAAACCCCAAAAAACAAAAAAAATAGATATTACAGCTTAATAAAAAGTACACCTGGGCACTGTGGGCTGGAGGTGGGATACCCACCCGGCAGCACGCCCACCCTAACGTGCCTTCTGAGGACCCAGAGAACGGATGGTGGGAAGCGAACAGCAGGCTCAGCCAAGAGAACCTCATTCTCCACTGCTGAGGTTCACCATGGCAGAGTCCTGATGTTTGACCCTTCGCCTCCTTCCTCCAGGTCTGTAAAGTGGTTGGGTACAGGGGTGGGGTGGGGCAAGAGGGGACACGGAGGGGAGCACAGGGCAGGGAAAGAGAGGCATCCTGAGGAAAGGCAAGTAGGAATAGGGACCTCAGGGGTTAGAACAGGAGCAGGAAGCTTCTATTATGATCCCAGAATCTTGCAGGGACAGGGAAAAGGAGGAAACAGAGAAAGGTGAGCTGATGGGGGCAGAGGGGCTTAGCTCTCACTGCCTCTTTCTGGAGAGATCCACTCCTTTATATTAATTCCAGTCTGAGACAGGCCCAGAGAAGATCCAGTGACAAACTAGTGGTTTGTTCCCAGTGGGAGAAATGATCTTGGAAGTGAAATGCCGAGCTGGCAGGGGAAGCTGGGGTCCTCTTCAGTAAGACACAGCTCCTGGCTCTCGGGGAGCAATGAAAAGGACATCAGCTTTGACATTGATGCAGTAGGTGACGATGAGAGAGAAGATGAGGATGCCGAAGCCCACCATCAGGGTGATTAACTGCAAGGAGGGAAGGGTGCAGACAGGGAAGAAAACAGTGTCCTCAGAACTCAGTGCAGTTTTGGTTAACTGGGACAACAATACAGGTACACTGCAATTCTGGAACTGACTTTAGGTACCACAGATGGAACAATTATGTTTCTTCCTAATCTATAGACTTAATGCTCAGCTAAAAAGAGAAGTCTCTTAGTTCTTCCTTCTTGCATTAGATTTTAAGCACCCTGAAGGGAGGACCCTCGGCTTTGATCCCCTAATGGCAGTTATGTCACTGACTCATGACAGGGGCTCCAACTGACTCATCCCCGCTGTCTAATTAGGGAACACAGATGGGAGCAGGAGTCACGGAAGCACTTCTGGGATGTGCAGCCTTCTCCAGAACATACACACGGTCTAACTACCAGTGAGGAGAAGCCTCCCAGTAGAACACACGGGCAGACCAGGGACAAATTTGCAGTAGGTTTTGCACTACAAATTGAGGACAAAAGGCAGATAGAAGGGGTCTGAGACAACAGAGAGAAGTCAGCTAGATCGCTACCACCTCCCTCCTGCTAGCCTCACCTCAAGCTCTTTGCTGGCAATCAGGAATATCCGAGCCCGGATGTCTTTCCAGCGGCTTTCAGTCCATGTAGAATATTCAGTGGAGCTCCACTGACTCAGTTCGAAGGCAGGTGACAAGGCCCTGGCCAGTCGTGCTGTGGAACGCACGCACCGGGGGAGCCGGTCCGTCTCGTTGGAATTCAGAGGGCCCTGAACCCATGAGTACTCATACAGCTGCATAGGGAGATGAGCCACAACACAGGGCTGACATGATCCTCTTCTCAGTGGCTCCCTTCATCCCTGTCAGCACCGCACCTGAGCTAACTGGCCACTGTCCCTTTATCCCTTAGGTGATTCAATGTCACCCAGGCCACTGCTTCCTCAGCCCTCAAGGTCACAGGACTGTATCCCTCCACCTCTCCATCCCAACCCCAAAACCCCTAGGTCTAGGAGATTTTCCAACTTTCCCAAGGGAAAGAGACCCCCGGGGTACCTTCGACACCCACCACCACTCACATCCTTGTTCTCATTTGGAACTTTACTGGGATCCTGGCACTGCTCCCGAGTGAGGTCGATCACCTTGCCAGTCAAATTCGCCAAGGCGTACTGTACAACGTAAGTGGTGTTGGTGGGGCTGGAGACGGCGATGTAGTGCTGGAGAGGCCCGTCTCCTGAGCACAGGCCAAAGGGAAGGGAGGATTTGGTGGGGCAAGGTGATTGAGGGTTAGGCAGAAATAAGAGCCCCAGAGTGGTGAGAGCCATGGCAGAGAAGGTTATAAGAAAAGAATCCAACAAATACCAGGAGAAAGAAAATGGCAAGAAAAGAAAACAAAACAAAAGAATAAAAATTAAACCAAAATGATGCTTTTTTCTCTACCTTACCTTGGCTAAGGGTGTCCCTTACCACACCAAATGCTTACCCAAGTAGGACCTTAGGTCCTGTCTAAGGATAGACTGGAACCATGAGTTGTTGGCTTGAACCAGGAACCCATAGAGCAGGCGGGTGACCTATGATTGCAATAGGAGAAGGAGAAAACACTGGGGTTCGAAGTGAGCACACAAGAATAATTAGTGGCGATCAGTCACAGGGCAAGAACCAGACGAGCTGGTAAACTGACAGCTCACAAGGGTGCAGATGAGGCCCACGCAAAAGCATCCACGGGCATGCTGAACTCCCGAGTCTAGAGGGCCAAGCAAGGAGATGGGGCAGCCTGCTGTGTCACCAGAGACAGAAGCAGGGACGCCTGCTCTTACCGTCTGGGGATCAGCCTCAACTGTGTTGCTGAAGTTGACTCCTCCTGCAAGTGCGTACAGGGCACGTCCCAACACTGTGGCCACATTTGCCAGGGCCTGTGGCAGGTGAGGAGAAGGACTGAGTGATACATCCTAGCCTCAGGTGCTGGCATTCTAACCACTGTCACTGTGTTTCCCCTGCTCCCACCCAGCCTGGGTCAGCCACCTTAGCAGTGTCTGTCACGAAGTTTAGGTCCTCTTCAGGGCTCAGCCACTCAGGATAGCTCACATTAATGTTCTCTGCAGTGTCGTAAATGCTCTGATAATAGCTGCCAGGAAAGCCAGCATGAGCTTTGGCTACATTCAGCCAGGGCCTTGCCCTTTCCCACTCAAATGCCCCTTATGCAAGACCTTGGTATCTTATTTTTCATCATTGGGGGAAAGGAGAAAGACAAAATTAGGGTCCATTATCAAAGAAGGCACAGGGAACGTAGAAGCAGGTGTGGTGGTGGGGGTGGTTAATGAAATAGAGACTTTCCCGATGGATGAGGTAGAAAATGTAAATAAGCTGAGATCTTTAAGCACAGAAGACTCTTCTAATACTGTCTGGGCTGGAGGCTGACCATATTAGAGGATGACTCAGAGAATTTTCAGAGAACTCTGCCACATATCATCAGAACACCTGTATGAGTTTCCATGAACAGAGGGTGGCTGGGAGTAGAGGAGGGATGAGCAGGTATTAGGATCAGGTGTGCTCAAGGAGTTTTACAAATACAAATTCAGTCAAATCACTACAATGGGCTTCAGGGAGCTCCAAAGAAGAAGACTTTAAAAGAGGGGTTAAAGGAAACCCCAGTCTCTATCATTAACAAATCTCCACCCCACCTACAGTCAAATCAGCCACACACTCAAGTCCAAAAGAGTTCAAATGAGGAACCATCACTCACCCCACAGTGGTACTGAGGAATGATAAGACAGCTGACTCTAATGCTAGAACTGTTACTCTCCTGAACGGTTGAGAAGAGGCTACCTGGCTAGAATTGGAGAGTCAGAGCTTAAGCATTTTCATTGAGAAATTTGATTGGCCCCAGGGAGGCTGGTAACGACCAGGCCTGTGTGAGAAGGCTCATCACCCCAGGCTTCAAGTTTGGAGCAGCTTAAGGGCACCAGGCCAGGAAAGATAACAACTATCAGTGTCTCATTTGCTGGAGTCCCCTCAGCACACTAGTCATGAGTACCTACCACATGGCAATAACGCATTACAGTTCATGGAGCATGAGTACTGTTTGTAGCACTCTTGGGCAAGCCCCTTGGGGGTAGTGGGCTCTATCCTCCAGCTGACAAACCCCCACTTTGCCATGCTTACTTGAGACACTGCCCTCTGCTGGCAGCCCTGAAGAGCTGAAGGCCCAGGAGAAACCAAGTATAGTGGACCACAGCAGAGGATGATTGCACTACAAAGGGCGGAGGGTTGAGATAGTTTCTAAGATTGACAGCAAGTCAATGAAGGGACCACGCTGGATGTGAAGAGACCACTGAGCAAAAACACAAACTGCCTGGAGGTTCTGCAGGAGATGGTATGAGGACAGCAGAGATGGCGATCTTTTTCCTAGATTACAACGCAGACTTCCTTTGACAAGAAGAAGGGTGCAGGTCCCAGGGATTCTTACGGGTTATGGAAGGAATCATTATGATCAGCTAGGACGACACCCGAGATATTTCGAGCTCGAAGAAATCGCTGCAGAGAAGATGGCGGGAGGGCATGGGACGAATTAATTCTTCTGAGGATGACACCAGGGACATCAGCACCACTCTTCTCCAGTGTGGCCAGGAGGTCCTGTACCTGAGTGATGAGGGAGGTAGAGTGATGAAGGATGGGGAACAGGAAACAAGAGGTCTCTTTTAGGCCCCAAGTGCCCTATACTTCAGGCCCCCAGATTGGGAGCTCCTTGATACTCTCTGAGATCTGTATTCCACAGACCTCTCAGGACCAAGGATGGCTCTTTCAATTTCTTGTAGCTCTCACCATTGTTTTTATAGTGAGGAAATTTGGACACAAAGAACACACCTGTGTTTTTACACATTTATATGTAAACTCTGTCCTTAGGACTCTGTCTTATCTACACTGGATTGTTACACTCATTATTTGTTGTACAGAGTTGGAGGGGACAAATAATGGTAAAAACCAAAGGCTGAATGGAACTAGGTAACCAGTTCTCTAAGTGCCACAGAAGTCCAGAGCAGGGACATCAAAAAGGCTAGAGTGGTAGTAAAAGGAATGTGTGGAAAAACTCAGGCCTAAAGCTAAACCTGGTAGGGAGGGTCTTGAGCATGCAGTAGGAAAGTGGAAGACATGCTGGCATGTTGGTACAGGCCTGTAATCCCACCATTCAGGAGGCTGAGGTAGGAGTATCATGAGTTTGAGGCCAGCCTGGGCAACTGAATGATATCCTCATCTCAAAAACAGGATCGGGAACACAGCTCAGTGTGAAGGTCTGGGTTCAGTTTAATACCCAGTACCAAAAGAAAAGTAGGGAGGGAAGGAGGCAGGCAGAGAAAGAGAGCGAGACAGAGAGAGAAGGGAAGGAGGGGAGAGACAGAGAAAAGGAAAGTGGAAGATAATTTGGGATTTAGCTCAGTGGCATAAGTGCCTGCCTGGCAAGCATGAGGTTGTGAGTCCAATCCCTGGGGGCCCCCCACCCCACTAAAAAAAGATAATTTGGGCAGTGATCATTCACTAAGCATCAAATGACCAGAGAACTTCCCAATATAGGAAACTATTAGGATGTCAATGAGCTCACAGTTCTTCCCAGCAAACAGTAATGGCTGGGATAGTTATTTCATAACCAATATCCAATCAGATCCTTTCTTTTATCCTGTCTCTGGGCCCTGGGGATTGGTGGAAGCAAGGCAGTGATTGGTGTGAAGTCCGCATTCTGAACTACTGGGTTACCTGGTTCTGCACAGACTCGTTTTTCTGAGACATGGGATCTGTGTGCATCCAGAGCTCTAGAGACGTTCTTAAGGCCACCTGGGGAAGGATGAAGCAGTGACATTTATAGAAAGTCTCCTGCTCTTGCCCACACCTGGGGGAAAGGAGTCAGGGCAAGAGCAGGGTGGAGCCTGCAGCAAAGACAACAGAACAGAGAGGGAAGCTCTAAATAGAAAGCGCACAAGCAGCACACCTGTCCCAGCTCCACAAATGAGTCGATGTTCTCTAACTGCACAGGAAACTTGCCCTTTTCCATATCGTAGACCATTCTTGAACTGCCAATGTAGTCAAAAGTTTCCTGGGGGGGACAGAAATGGGTGGGAAAAGCAACAGAAATTCCCAAGGGCTAGGGCAGCCTCAAGGAAGGTTACATCATCAAAACTACAGGCAGGAAGTCACCATCCGGGGCCTTCAGAACCGCTGGTCAGAGTCAGCTTACATGGCCATGTGACTTCTCCTTCCCTCCTCCCCGACTTCCCAGCTGTGACCATCCCTCACATGTACGTATCACAGGACTTCTCCAGCCCAGAGGCGGGAAAAGCAGCCTTTGTAAAGGCCCAAAGGGAAAACAGACTATTACATGGCTGCTATTCCTCAGGCTAGAGACAGGCTGGAGTGCCAGGAAAGAAAGGCAGGATCCCTTACAGAGCAGAAAGGGGATGTAGACAATAAGAGAAAAAGGAGGGCTCAAATAGATCTCATGGGAGGGGTGGTGAGGAAGCATAGATGCTTCCAAAAATAAAACTCCAAAGAAGACATAATAGACACATTCAAAAGCTTTGCACTGATTACCAAGTCAAGTGCTGGGGTTGTCCCAACCAAAAGCCACCTTCAGCTTCACCATCCCCCATCCCTGCTGCCCGATCCCAGGCGAAGAGCCCTTACCCCCTGGAAGAAGACAAACATGACATTGCGGGGCAAAGTAGTGACATCGGGTGCCTTTTGCAAGGCTTCAGCTGCAGCCAGCTGGGTGACGAAAGAAGCAACAGCACTTTCAGCTCCAGGGGCCACATTCCAGAAAAAGGAACGACTGTCCAGCTGGGTACAACAGAAGAAAAGGCAGCGCAGGTACCCATTAGAACTGGAAATTAAGACCGGGCCCAAGCGCCCTTCCCCATTTCAGCCAAGAGAATATACATATGCTGCAGTGATGGATAGAACCCAGCCTCACACCGCCCAGATCCCTTTCCACTTGAGGCTCCCTAGTGAAGCAATTCTGAAATTGGATATGCCCAGGAAAGGCCTGCCAGCTCTTTCTGAGCCAGCCATGCCCATGTTGGTCAGGCGTCAACACTCACCCGGGTAGCAGCAACCACCACCCTGTCATCAGGCTCCAACGTCCCAGACGTATTTATAGGCTTGAGCATGCTCCATACATTGTAGTCAGACAGGGGGTCACACACGATTTCTGAGCAGGACATAAACAGTGAGAGACAACTAGGACTAAGAGAGACAACAGCTTCAAGGAAGGCCTGTGTGACCTCTCTTCCCAGTGCTCTGTGGACTCTGTGGGTTATGTTCTCTACTTCAATGGGTCCAGGCTGGTTTCTCCGCTGCCTTGTACTTACTTCAGGTATAAGCTGCCTATACTGTACACAACTGCTGCTCCTTCTTCCCCTTGCACTCGCTGCCCATGCCCACTCCTTCCCCACATGGGCTTGCTATGCTCCTTGGCCTGGCCCCGTCCTTCTCCCCCTGAAAGACACTCAGTGTGGTGTGGCTTGTTCTACCTGGGTTGATGCTGAAGGTGCTCTGGATGTAGCTGCGCCGCATGCAGGTGGCAGTGCTGATGACGGCGTGCATGTGTGAGAAGAGCTGCATGGCGCACAGTGGGAAGGCTGGTGTCGAGCCATTCTGACTCAGGTTGTGATCTTGATAGCACTGGAAGGGGAGAAGGACCCCACTGAGACAGACAGCGGTGGAGTCCCTCCCTTACTTCCCAGGAAGAGGAAGGCCCAGCTCCACCCTCAAACATTTGTCCCTGAGCTACAGGTCTCTTGGGATAACCACTGGATCTAGAAGGTCAAACAGAAAAACTCCTCAATGGGTGGAAAGGGGCATGGACTCAATGGCTTACTTGGAACAGATGAACTTATCCCATCCCAAATGGCTTGGCCCAATCTGGAGCTTCAGCCACTGTTCTTAATGTGATTTGACATAAGGAACACTGATCTCGAGATCAAAAATAAGATTCAAGACAGCTTGGCCATCAAGTCATCTCACAACTTTGGATAAATCTCTTGACTGTTCTTTGTGTCAAAATGAAGACACTTGACTAGAATTAAGAGCATATCAGGGCTAAAAAGAACTTTAGAATTTGCTGAACTAAACTGAATCTCTTAACTCCTAGTCCAGTAGATGTCTATTTATTTATTTATTTATTTATTTTGGTACAGGGGATTGAACTCACGACCTCACACTTCCCAGGCAGGCACTTATACTGCTGAGCTAAACCCCTAGCCCTAAATGTTCTTTTACTGTGGTTATTTGTGGCTTTCTGAGAAAAGGTGTCACTGCGTAGCTCAGGCTGGCTTCAAAATCATGATCTTCCTGCCCCGGCCTCCTGAATGCTGGAAGTACAGGTATGCAACACCATGCTCAATCTTTTGTATCAACCACTGCTGAACTCCTTGCTTCATATTTATTGTCAAATATTCTTTCTGTTTTCATCTAGTCTAAAAGCCTTCAATGCTGCAGTATTAAGCAGGAAAGAAGTAGGTGAGGGAAATCTGAGGAAAATGAACTTCTTAGTCTTTCCTGGAGCAACTACTCTTCAAAGTGTACACTAGGAGAATGAGCCTTCCTCTAAACAGAAACAGAGCCCAAAAAATAATTCTAGTTCTCACTGGAATTGCTAGGAGATGGCAGTCATTACCTGCTTGATGACCTTGGTTTCATTCTCATCTTCAAGAAGAAAGATGGGGAAACTAAAGTCTTCATAAGCCAAGCCACTGCCCAGAGGATTCCATGGCTTTTCTTTGCAGTGTGCAAACTCTGACCCATAGGAGTTAGAGTAAATACCTGCAGGAAGGAAGAGGAGTTGGGAAGATAGGTTATGCAGACATCAACCACTTAGAAATCAGGCGAAGGAGGAAGGTCAGGATATCATAAGAATTGGGGCTA
Organism: Hydrochoerus hydrochaeris; assembly: GCA_004027455.1. Taxonomy (NCBI): domain Eukaryota; kingdom Metazoa; phylum Chordata; class Mammalia; order Rodentia; family Hydrochaeridae; genus Hydrochoerus; species Hydrochoerus hydrochaeris. Next base: position 54,277 of record PVLA01005122.1, on the reverse strand, counting down.
AGAGTTCAAAAAGGGGCAGTGACCCAAAGATAGAAGCAGGAATCTAACATCATCTACACTGAAGCAGAAGCAATAGCATCAAGGGACATTAGACTGAGAGATTAGGGCTCTGAGCATGTGACACAAAGGGATGCTGGAAGGTAAGTAGATGAGGAGCCAGGAAGGGGATGGGCAGCAAAGGCAAACACTATTTTCTCTCTGGGAGTCGGCTGCTTACAACACACACAGACGCAGCCAGATACGTACATCCCTCATACAGACTCAAGATGGAAGCAACCATGAGGCCTCCTTTTGGAAATCTTACCAAATCCATCATTTGGGCACTGCACGCTAGGAGAAAAGCCCGGGGTAGGACTGGGCTTGGCCAAGGTTACTGCGAGACCAGCAATCCTACTGTTTTTCCCCTTCAGCTTCTCCATTATATCCCTGGAATAGACCGGGAATGCCATAAGAGACAAGAAGCCATTACACAGCCAGAACTCTGCTCCTCAGCATGGAAATGAACAGGGAACCAGGGGAAGCAGAATTGTCCCTTCTCTTTTTCACTCTCTTACTTCTGAGTCTGGACTGTGGCCAATTGTGAATTTAGGGTTAATCTCAGCTACCTTGTCCCCCAGAGACCCTGGGCACTGTTCCTTCCTCCCTAGGGTCCTTCCTCATTAGAGCTGTACCTCTCTTGGTTGTTGTTGTTTGGTTTCCTTTTTTTGAGACAGTGTCTCTACTAAGTTGTCCAGGCTGGCCTTGAGTTTGTGACCCTTCTGCCTCAGCCTCCTGAGTAGCTGAGATTGCAGCACTGCCTGGAAGGAACTCTATTTTTAAGGTCGCTGAGATTATTCCCTTTGATGGTATTCCTCCTGTCTGAAGACTGTCTCTGTACTCTTCCACCTAGAGAAGTGTGAAGACTGCTCACCAAACCTTTCCTTCTCTGGATACACTTTCCCAGCAGGCACATGCAGTTTTTACCTGGTAAACAGCTTGCCTTCCAGCAGAACCATGTAAGGGGGGTTGGGGCCATCTGTCAACACCCATCGCAGGTCCTCTTCCTTCTCCACTACGTGGATAACCCCTGTGTCCCCACTAATTGAAGCTGCAAGGAAAGAATGGGTAGAATTAAAGCTCCCCTAATTGACAATTCTGACTGCCTTACCCATCCTGCATATCTTTTATCATTAGAGATGCCATAATATATCTGGGAGACTACAGCCACCTTTGGTCTTAAACTGGAAAGTTGAGTTGCCCTAGCTCCATATGAAGGAAGGAATGGAGGACAAAAGAGTCCGAGAAGACTACCCAATAACTTTGTTCACTAAATTCCAGGAAGGCTGTATGAACTTCATATTTTTTCCTAAATTCAGTCATTTACCCATAAACACAAGATTCTAGAGTAGAATCAAGTTTTCAAATCTGTACTTTCTCTAGGAAATGCCAGATTCTAGATTTATAGCTTAGATTTCTGGCTTTGAATCTTTGTGAAAACATGTAGATTCCCTTGGCCCCAGTGGCCTTCCTAGATCACCAGTCCTGTGCCAGTCCTCTTTAGAAATGACTTTACAGTTGCTCCTTGCTAGTTTTAAGTAAAATTAACCTGGAACTTTGAGGTCTGAAGAACAGAGATCCTCACTGATAGGCCTTGAATGGATCTGAGACATAACGATAGATTGCCCTACTTCCTGGGGAGCTCAGGTTTCCCAAGGCCCTAGATTGGACACTAGCAATCAGACATCATTTATCCCAGAATGCTCTACATATAAAACCCATTTCTATACATGTGAGATGCCACACAAATAACATTTCTTTCTTTTCTTATTCTTTGGGGGTTTTTTCTTGGTTTTTTGAGACAGGGTCTTGCTATCCAGCCCATGCAAGCCTCGAACTGATGGCAATCCTCCCTCCTAGTGCTGGGATTACAGGCATGCACCATCACATCCAGCCACAGTTAACATTTCTACGCATCTTGTGATGTGACAAAGATTGAGAAGCACTAATTTACAGGATAGATATACAATTCAAAATGTCTTAAATTTTACATATACTGAGGCATTTGCACAACCCCTTAAGTCCCTAGAGATCCACAGACATCACAGAGTGTCCCTAAAAGTTTACTCTATGAAGACTGGATATGATATTCACAAAGCATTTTCGAGCAGGAAGGCTCACCCCTGACTATGTATCTGTATCACTTTGGAAGTTTTTTCATTTTTATTTTTATTTATGCATTAGGGATTCAAGCCAAGACCTTGTAAATGTTATTCATGTGTTCTACCAATGAACCACATCTGCAGCCTATAGAATTTTAACAAACACAAATGTTTGGGCATTACCTCAGATTACCTAAATTAAAATCACTAAAGATAAGGCCCAGGAAAATGTATTTTCAAAACATACCACACGTAGTTATTTTTTTCTTGTTACTGGCAATGGGGGTGCTTGAACCTAAGGCTTCACACATGCTAGACCAGTGCTCTATCACTAAGCTGTATTTCCAACTCTCTTCATTTTTTATTTTGAGACAAAGTCTCTCTATTTTGCCTAAGGTGGACCTGAACTTGTGATTTTCCTGCTTCAGCCTCCCTAGTACCTGGATTATAGGCCTGTACCACCGTGCCGAGCCACATACAGCTCTTCATTATACAGAGCCAGGCATGAGAACTGTGCTTCTAGACCAAGGCACCAAAATACTTATAACAACCAAGAGACAAAAATAAAAACCAGTTCCTAACTGCTAGCTAAGCAAGATTTTTCTTTCATGGGATCTGATAAAATCTAGATGTGAAGGCAGGCCTCCTGACATTTAATGATGGCTTACAAACAGTAAATACTTAACAAGTTCATGTCAATGGTGATAATAACATACAGAGAAATAGCAGAATCTGGAACAACTTTAGTTAAGATCCAGGTATCAAAGGAAGTTTAACAATGGTTCTTACCATAGCATTTAAAACATGAGAAAGAAAAAGCTGGTATGGTTAAAAAAAAAAAAAAAAAAGGATGTAACCAGCTCTAGGAAGGACAGGAAAGCTATGATACTGGCTGATGGAGCGTGGACTCTAAAATGGGTAACAGATGACTGTGTAGTCTTCAGTAACTTGCTTACTTTCTCTGGACCTTCAGTGAAGAGCAGCTTTTCTATACTTTCTTGCCTCACACAGTGGGGATAGAAAAAAGAAGGGAGATAGACAGGACAAAAGACTTAAATATACAGCTGTCTTTGAGCACTTTAAGAACCCAATAGAAACAGATTATTAACTCAAAAAAAATCAAATCTGGATCTCCTTTTTTCTCCTTAGTTTTATTATGCTAACAACTCCGATTAAAAAGGGCGTAGTCTGCTAAGAATGGATAAGGTGAAGTAAGACTTAGAAATAAGTAGGTTGAAAGGGAAACAAGATCTTAATGAGGAAGTGGCCAGAGTCCAGCCCTTCCGCTCCTTTCTCTGTACTGGCACTTGGCCTCATCTCTTGAGACTATTGCTTTGCCTCCCACGGGGCTGCTTGAAGAACTTGCAGCAGAATGACTTATTTCCAAAGGGCAGCTCCAGGAGGATGGGGTTGCAGTTACAGTAAGGTTCCACCATGTCCAACGTTTCCAGCAGCCTAACCTCAGCTCACTCTGGATCTGACTTTTCATCCCCAAGAAACTAGGTCCAACATAAAATGAAGCCAATCAACCTATTCCCAGCGCTCCCAATAGCAGGAATATAAGATAATTAACATATAGTGTAGCTCAGGGAAAAACTGATAGAAAAAGTGTTAATCATCTTGATTGAGCAAATCTCTTACTTTCCAATAACTCAATTTATACTTTTACCAAATTGAAAGGTTTTGGGTAACCATACAGTTCATTACTGAGACCATGTTATTTATTCAACATCACCAATAAGCATCTATTAAGAGTTTGACTTTCAGCTTTATGCAAAACTATTCCAACCCTGAGGGGTAAACTGAAATTCACAAGAGATCAATTCGATGATGAAGCCAAGATCAGACCCCAACTTTCTTGCTTACTTGTAAACCTATGTTCTGACAAGAGTTCTGTCCATAGGAGACCAAATATCTAAAGAGAATAACTGAAGCAAAAAATAAACTGATTCAGGTTTCTGAGCACAACTTTTTCCCTTTTGTGATTTTTACAGTTTTTGTAACTGCGGTGTCAAGGCACTCCATACTGAAACCCATTTACAAAGCATAATTATAAATTCTTCACTAATTCTCACAACTATTTGGGGTAATTCTTGTCAGCTAGTTAGTTGATTTTAAGAAGCCCATTTTGACAGCCTGGTAGTAGTTGTGCATGCCTGTAATTCCAGCATTCAGGAGGCTGATTTAGGAGGATTGTTGTGAGTTTGAGACCGGCCTGGGTTACAAAGTGAGCTCAAGGCCAGCCTGAACTGCATAGTAAGACCCTGTTTCAAAAAGAAAAAAAAAGGCCCTAAAAGATATTCAGAGTGCAATAATTGGACTCCATAGAATATGGGACTTTTCCAGTATGGGAGGATCATTAAGAATCCTGGATTAGGACATGGATGACCAGGCTTCAAATTCTAGCCTCATAATGTATTACCAACATGATCTTGGAAAGTTAAATCTAAGTCTCACTATCATCATTTGTAAAATGTAAATAATTGAGGGCACTGTGGAGGTTAAATAAGATGCAACTGTAAATAGCTTAGTACGTAAAATTTACTAAACATTAGCTCTTATTAATTAGCTTCTGGTTTGACAGATGGTTCCCTATCACCTCCTACTCACATAGTCTAATTTGAGCACCAAGACTCCCAAGCAGGGCATGGATCCTTCTTAGTATCTAGGGCACAAACTGAAATATCAATGGCCACAAACACAAATGACAATTTCCACTCACACTGGCAGCCAATCTGATGGGTGGCATTGAGCAGACGAACACAGGGAGCTGTTTTATTTAAAGAGATGTAGATCTTTCTCTCCACAGAATTTCCCTCGCAGAAACCTAATCAAAAGATAAAAACTGTTAGAAGAAACCAAGAGACACTAATACTTTGCCTCTTTAATAACACTGGTTTAATTCACAACTTGGGTAAATCATTCAATATCATACTTATCAAAATGGTAAACTGTCCATTCTTTCCATTTCTTGGGACACATTATTGGAACAGATAAATGCTCTATAAAGCACCCAGCTATGTGACTCAGAAGACTCCATGAAGAGCAAATAAGAGTGAAGCTAAGAGAGAAAACTTGATTTGTTAATATAAAGGTGTCTGACCTTAGATGTGCCAAATTCTGGTTGCGTGGATTATCACATTTCTGCTCTTCTCTATGTGTATTACTAATTAGTTGAGAAAAGATCTCTAGCCTAAGAATATGGATTACCAAAAACAATTAAAAAACACATTTCTGAGTCTTTTCCCAAGAGTCTGTACAGAATTGGGAGAAACCTTATGCTGTGTATCTGTTCAGTTAATCTAACACCAGCAGGTAATCTATGTGTGTACCTATAGTGTGGGACAGCTATAGATTCTCATTTGGGAATCTTTAAAAACAAAGTGAGTTTAAAGGACAGCCCAGTCACGATTACATTTTAGTATTCAACCAGCTAGAAAGTCACACACCAGAAAATAAATGTAAGGAAGCACCTATGCACATTATAAAAGCCTTAAAATCCTTGAATCATTAAAAGTACGCATAACCTACCTTAGTCTCGCTTTACTGATGAAAGAGACAGGAGTTATAGAACGAACGCAGAAAGGGGAATGATTATTTTATGTGCCGCAGAGCACCTACAGAACAAAACTGTTTTGGCCTCAAAATATCTAAACCCGGGGAAGAAAGCTGAACTTTCACATCTGTCCCTTTTGATTGTGGGCGGAGTGACTGAGGCTCTATGGAAAACGAGGCATCTAAACAAAGTGGGAGAGAATCAGGCTGGAAATCCAGAAAAAGGCCAGCAGGAAGGAATGAAGTGACACTACTTGCCGAGGCGGAGAAGGGATGAAGGTCTAAGGAAAGGGGGAACTTCTGTCATGGGAACGAAAGAGAAAGAGGATCTACAGGGTGGGGGACAGAGGGGCAGCGAGGACCAGAAGGGAAGCGCCGGCGCTTGCGGTTGGGCAGATCCGGAGGGTTTCCCTTACAGAGCAGAGCTCACGGGCGGGGAGGCCTCACCTGCCAGTAGAACGCAGAAAGACAGAAGGCGAAGAAGACCCCGACTTCCCGGGTCAGCCTCAGAGCCGCCCCCAGCCGTGGCCATCTTGCCTCTCCGCTGAGCGGAAGCCTCCCGTCCCGGCTCTAGTCGGCTAGCGGCCTCTCTAGGCTACGACTGCCGCCGTCTCTGTGGCAGGGTGCTCCAGAGAACGGAAGTTCCTCTGTGGAGGAGCTTCCGGGAGCCGTGGCCGAGGGTAGCTGACGTGGAGGCCTCCGAAGGGCAGCAGGAGTGGCGGACCTGGTAATCGGCCGTCGGAGCTGTAGTCTTAAAGGATGCTAACTAAGTTCGAGACCAAGAGCGCGCGAGTCAAAGGTAGTGGGAAAAGAAAGGGGGTAAAATGGAGGCTGGATTTTAGGGGCGGTGCTGTCACTGGGAAAGAACTGGTGGACTTGCCTGTCCAATTGGGCCCAGCTACGGACCCAAACCGAGACCGGGGGAGGGTAGGCCTGGCGGGCAGCTTTGCAATCCTCTCCTCTGTGTGTGCCCTGGAGCTTTGCTTTACGTTCGAAGCGGTTCCTGCATCGCTGGGCCCCCTTAGGTCTGCTCCTTGTTTCCCTGCTTCTCCTCTCTAGGGGGCTGTGCTCCTGACCTTTCTGATGTTCCCAAAGCCCTTTTGGCTTGTTGGTGATCGTGTTATATGGAGAAGCGCTGGGCACTGAGACTTAACTTCAATAATTGTAGCTTTTCTCGGAGAGTGTACTGGCTACATAATGTAAAGAGGCCTAACTCCACTATCTCGAGTTAAACGTTATAACCCATTAAACGTTATTCCTGACTGGAAATAAGTGCTCAACGTGTATCGCCAGTAAAATGTGAGATTGATAAGAGTTGCCAAATGAAATACAGAATACCCAGTTTACTTGGAGTTTCAGATAAACAGCGAATAAATTTTAGTAGTTGTTTTGGAGGGCAACTGACTGAGAGTGCAGTGATTTCTTAAAATGTTAAAATGAAAAAAAGAGAAGGTTTAATAACAACTGGAAAAATACATCTGGAATGTTTAGTAAGATGTAACAGAGTCGTTAACTTGTTTTTTGGAGTCAGGAGGGCTTGCTTTGGGATTCTAAAATAACCATTAACTAAATATCTCTAGATCTATGTTTCCTCATCTTTAAGGATAGTTAGCATCCTGTTACAGAGAGAACTAAAATGAGAAAGTATATGGAAAGTGTATTGCAGAGCTTGGCTGGATTCACTATCTCAAAAACTGAAGGACATTAATATGAGAATATATTCTGAGCAGTTTCTAAATTTCATGGGAATCTTGATTGTGAAGAGTGCCATTAAAAATTTCTGGGACCTGGATCGTTGAAATGGACCTTTATTATTACCCTGGAGTTCTCTCCTAATAACTTCTTGCAGGATGCACTCCAAGCTTCTAGCAGTTTTTACCTGTTGGGACTTCTGTTTATGGTCATCATGGACTAATAAGGACCAGGTGTATCTTTCTGCAGTAAATGCTACCCAGTTGAACAAAATGTATACAACAGAGGTTTTCAGAGATTGGACAACAGGCAGTGTAGGAAGTAATTTGTAGGAAAGGAAAAATAAAGTAAGTCCTATAATTATTTTACCTTACTTCACTGGCTAAAGAGAGTTTCCAGACTGCAGTGAAATAATAGGGAAGAGTTCTTTGGACTACCCAGGGAAAGAGTTTAGATTTCCGAAAGCAAAGATGGCTAAAATTTGCTAGGCAAAATACTAGAGGAGAAGGAAGTCAAACTGAGAGCACTAGAGATCTGCCAGGGGTTACCTCACACCTTTGTTTGTGTACTGTTTTGCCGATGCATATAAGAAAACCACCCAAAACTTAGAAAAGAACCATGAAAAAAAAAAAAAGAATAGTACCTGGATTTCACAAAGGGCTGAAAATAGTTTGTTTTCTTATTAGGCAGAATGGAAAGACTTGCTGATACTAAGAACATCATATAAAGAATCTCAGGACATTAGTGGTGGTTCCAAATTAAGCCTAGACGAATGGTGGCAAACCCATGATGAGCGTGCCATGGAGGGTTATTTGTATCATTGAAAGCTCTAAAAGATTCACCATCACCACCCTAGACCAAAGGCTGCTGAGCACCTACTGTAACAAAACTTAAAAGCAAGCCTTAAAATGATCAACTTAACTGTACCCTAGAAAAAGTCCAACAATATTTAAAGGAATATAGTAAAAGCCTAGCACTTAAATTCTATCTATTCCCTTTCTAGGTACTGCCCTGAAGAGTTAAAGATATACTACAGAATTGCAGTGATATGTATGCATGCCCATGTTTATAGTGGCACAATTCATAATAGCTAAATTTTGGAAGCAGCCTGTATGTCTATCAACAGATGAATGGCTAAAAAAAATGATATTTATTACTCTACGATAAAGAAAAATTTGGAGTCATTTGTAGGAAAATGGATACACCTTGAGACCATGTTAAATGAAATAAATCAGACACACAAGCTTAAATATCACATGGTTCCTCTTATATGAGAAACCCACAGAGCAAAATTAAAGATAGATAATAAGAAATAGAAAGATAGATCTTTCTGAAAAGGGAAGGGGATCAAAAGATGAAGGGAGGGGAGAGAAAGGGAAGGCATAGAGAGTGAAAGAAGAAACAAAGATGTGTGTGTATCAGCTACATACAAGGAGTGTAAACATTATGTACTACAAACTATACTAATAAAAACATGTTGCAACAATAAAGCAAATTCATCAGTTCATTTACTTTTATTGTTCTTACCATTAACTGATTCTCAAAATAAATCTTAACTGATAATAATATTAAAAAGTAAGCACCTGGGCCGGGGATTTAGCTCAGTGGCATAAATACCTGCCTGGCAAGCGCGAGGTCATGAGTTCGATCCCCGGTACCGCAAAAAAAAAAAAAAAAAAAAAAAAGTAAGCACCTAACAAGGAAAAATCACTATGTCTGGCATCCAATAAAAAGTCATCAAGTATACTGAGTGAGTGAATGAACCAGAATTGACAGAAGGTGACACTGGGTCTTACTTAGCTCTTCATATAATTTTCTGTTCCTCTTGCCCCACAGGGCTCAGTTTTCACCCCAAACGACCCTGGATCTTGACCAGTTTACACAATGGGGTCATCCAGCTGTGGGACTATCGGATGTGCACCCTCATTGACAAGTTTGATGAACATGATGGTAAGATAGTTTCTACAAGAAAGTTAAAAAAGATATGTCTTTATTGTTTTCTAGGGTAGTTTAAGCCTTGTTTGATATGGATTCTTTGGGATTAAAGAGTATGGAAAGGAGATGTGATATGTATGCATGCCGTTTTCTTAATATGAATGTATTATGTATCACAAACATATACTAAAAAAAAAAAAAAAAAAAAAAAAAAAGAATTTGAAAGGGAAGCCGGGTGCATAACTGTGGTCCCAACACTTGTGAAGCTGTAATGGGTTGATCACTTGAGCCCTGGGATTTCAAACCAACCTGGATCCTGTCTCAGAAAAAACAAATGAGCGGACAAGAATATCCCCAGTTTTTGGGGAGAGAACTGAAAAATTCTGAATAGTAATCACCTTAGAGCATTGTTGGCGAACCTATGGCACATGTGCCACAGTGGGCACATAGTGCCCTTCTTGTTGGCATGCAAACCAAGTCACTCTAGCAGCCAAGCCTCCAATATTAAGGTTTAATTGCAGCATTGGCACTTTGTTGTAAATAAGCAGACTTTGGGTTACAGTTTGGGCACTTGATCACTAAAAGGTTTGCCATCCCTGTCTTTGAGATTTAAAAGAATAGCTGTCTTTAAGATACATCATCTGCTTTCCTCCCCAGGGCCAGTGCGAGGCATTGACTTCCATAAGCAGCAACCACTATTCGTCTCTGGAGGAGATGACTATAAGATTAAGGTACAGAGGGTCTTCGTCACTGAGAATAAAGGGCGAAAGCATGTGGGAAGGTATGGGAATTATGGAAGGGACTGACGGGATGGCTCATTCATGCAGAATTAGAATTTTAACATTATCCAGAGCACATGAAAGCAAACATTTTTTGAAAGAATCTATGTACCAGATTCTATTTTGTGAATTCAAAAATAAGAAGTGGCTTCTGTTCTCAAGGAGCTTTTATTCTAATAGAGAAATAAACATATACTCAAATAGCATGTGCAGTTTGGTGAGTGATATGATAGTTGTAAAAAGTAAAATAAAAAGAATAGTCCAGGTATGGAGATGGGCGTGACATAGATACACTTGAGAAACTCTAATTTGTTTTATAGGAATAAAACTTGAAAAAAGGGAGTGAAGGGACAAAAAATGAGAGGGTATCTGATCAGGAGTATCTTTGCAGTACTGAGGGGTTCTCATGTTACCATGCAGATTTGGAGTCATTAAAAGGGTTTAAGTAAGCTGGACATGGTGCCTTGTAATTCCAGCACTTGGGAGCTGTGGCAGGAAGATCCTGGATTTGAGGCCAGCCTGGACTACCTAGTAAGACCTTGTCTCAGAGTGGGGAGCTATTAAATATAGGAGTGATACCAGAATCAGATTTTCTTTTTTTTTTTTTTTTTTTTAAGATTAGTCAGGTAATACTGCAAAGAAAAAATTGGATGAATTAGGCAAGCTTTGAGGCACAGATACTAAGTAGGAGATTATCATATGAAGGCATTATGACTGGTGAACAGAATGTAAATTTAGGGGCAGTAGTATTTGAAATGTAGAGAAAGAGATAGATTTGAGAGCGTAAGGATATGAAGCAATTCTGTTTTGTTTTGTTTTGTTTTGTTTTGAGGTCTTGCTATATAGTTCAGGCTAGTCCTGAACTCACTATGTAGCCCAGGCTGGCCTCAGACTCATGGTGATCCTCTTGCCTCAGTCTCCAGAGTACTGGGATTACGGGTGTGTATCACCATGCCTGACTGGTAATTCTGTTAGATGAAGACTGGAGTAATGATAAGGGAAAACAAATGAGATGATGTAGATTTTTGGTTTAGATCACTGGTAGCAAGGATGTCTTTAACCAGGAAAGGAAAATCAAGGGGAGGTACAGTTTTCTGAAGTGAGGAGAATGAATAAAAGTTCCATCTTTGCACCAGTGAGTTTGAGGTCTGGTAGAAGTATGACTGCACTACATATATATCTGGGAGTTATGAAAGAGGGAGCTAGAGCAGAAGTGGTAGAAGATATAACTCACAGAATAATTTGAGTAAGAAGACAAACCACCATTTAGAAGAGAGAGGTAGAGTGGGTAGAGCGATTGAGATGTTGGAGAAGCAGATGCCTCTTGGATGGCAAGGAAGCAGAAAATCTGGGGAAAGAGAGAGTGGGCAGGATAAGATCCAGCCCTAAAAGTCACCCTTGGATTGGCAAATTAGAAAAGTATGTGATTTCTGTAGTGTTAGGTAAAAAAGCAGGTGGAACATCGGCAGTTCTTTGAAGATTGACTGTGATAAAGATAAAAGTTAAAACCAGCAACTTTGAACTTATAAAGTCTATATGTCCAACCATGCAGTTTAAATGTACTTCATAAAAAAGTTCAGTGTGTTTCACTAACTACTTCTAGGAATTATATCTTACAGATTATATAGCCACTACTTGTGGAGAAAAGTGGTATTTGAATTATAGAGAGCTATGTTCTTTCTGTTTTTAGCTTTTAGGCACAACCTCCTGGAGGCAGTTAATGGAAGCTCAAGCTACTACATAGATCTCAAGAATCACTAAAGACAGCTCAGTAGTAGATTATTTGCCTAGCACACACAAGAGCCTTGGTTCAATGCCTGGGACTACAGAGAGGGGACCAGAGAAAGAGAGAAGTTAACTTGGGCTTCTTATGATCTGTATTTAAGAAAAGAGTTTTTTGAATATATATATGTCTCAAAAATGATTAATATTTTTTAAGAAATTATTTTTCATTTATATTGAATTTCTTTTTTTTTTTTTTTTTTTTTAATCGGTACTGGGGATCGAACTCACGACCACCTGCTTGCAAGGCAGGTACTTATGCCTCTGAGCCAAATCCCCAGTCCCTCATTTATATGAAATGTCCAAAATAAGCATCTATAAAGATAATAAGTAAATTAGTGTTTTATAGTTGGAAGAGAGGGCTTACTAGGAAGTGAGGAATATCTGCTAATATGTATGTTTTTGTTTTTTCTCTTTTTTCTCTTTGAGACAGGATCTTACTATGCAGTTCAGGCTGGCCTTGGGCTCATTCTCACTTTGTAGCCCAGGCTGGTCTCAAATTTGCAAACGATTCTCCTGCCTCTGCCTCCCAAGTGCTGGGATTATAAGAGTATATCACCATGCCTGATTTGGGTTACTTCTTGGAGGGAGAAAACCATTCAAAATTTGATTGTGGTGATGGTTGCAGAATTGTGAATATACTGTACCCATGAATCTTTACCTTAACTAGTAAATATATGATATTTAAGTTGTACTTCAATAAAATTTATTGAAATGTGGGAATTCTCTATTAGCTAGCTGGTGGGTTTTAATTTATATGCCATGGTTTTATTTTGTAGTTTTTTGATGACTAATAAAGTTGGAAACCTTTTCATGGAAAAGGATTATCATGAAAAATCTGTGGGCTGGGAAATATAGCTCAGAAGCATAAGTGCCTGCCTGGCAAGTACAAAGTCCTGAGTTCAGTTTCTAGTACCTAAAAAAAAAAAAAAAAAGTCATGTTTGTGGATCATGATATTGTTTGCTACGTCCTGGTAAAGGTAGCATTAATATAATCCTCATGTACAAAGAATAGGACAGAAAGCTTAGCAAATGGCCATAGTGTTATCTGAAATGCTTCAGATCTTTAAAGGTTCACAGTCCAGGAGTCAGGACGAGTTAAAACTAGAAATGTGAAAGTTTAAAACACTGAACTCCAGCCAGGCTTGGTGGTGCATCCTGGAATCCCAGCACGTAGGAAACTACAGCAAGGGATCGCTGCAAGTTTGAGGCCAGCCTGGCCCATGTAGTCAGTAAGATTAGCCTGGACCACAAAGCAAGACCCAGTCTCCCAACAAAACAGAACAAAAAAACGCTGAGCTCCATAAAGGGGGACAGAGTCAGTTAAGAGTAGTACTTGAGGTGTGATCTAATATTTTGGTGAGGGCTGGGGATTTAACTCGGCAGAGTAAACATCTGCCTGGCAAGTATAAGGTAGTGAATTTGATCCCTGGTACCAAAAAAATATATATAATATTTTTGGTGAAACTTTGTACGTGTTTATATACAGATGAAGATGAAGGTAATGGAATATTCATTTTTCATGTTATTTACCATTTTTTACTTTTATACATATGTACAGAAGAAGTGCCAAGTTCCAGCTACCATATTAAGTGCAAAGTCATATATCATGCTGAAGGTCCTTTCCTTGAGGGATATTACATTCTTATTTGGAATAATAAGATCTTTTTGAGTTGTCTGAATTTGTTATAACAAATACCGTTTTTTAAAATCCACATACAGTAGCACATATCTGTAATCCCAGCACTCTAGTGGCCACGGCAAGAGTGAGTTCAAGAGTGTCAGAGCTGGCTTGAGCTACAAAGTGAGATCTTGTCTTAAAAGAAAAAAAAAAAGATAAGACTTTTTGTTTTGTAATTTACAAAAGAAAATTTCTCTTAACAAATACTAGAATAATAACAAGTTGACCCAGATAAGATTTTAAAATGTTAAGTGAAATTTTTAAAAAATTGAAGTTAGGGAGGATAAAAAGCATCTTATGTCTCATTTTTGTAGATTTGTGGGGTTTTCTGGATGAGGAGGATAAGCTGTCATATTTGTGATCCTAGCTTTAGTGTCCTCTTCACCTGTATCCATTGATATCTGATGTGTTAGTATTTAACTCAACTTTATATCTGAATGTTAATGTTCCTGTTTATTTCAGCCTTAGCAGTGTAGTATTTTTCATAGTAATGAGTTCAAGTTTGTTTGCAGAAAAGTAAGTACAGATCACAAATATATGGGCATCATTTGCCACCAAGTTAGGAGTCATGATAATGCTGTCTCTTTGGAGGCTTGGATCTGTTGTACTCATTAAGATAATAGGTAAAGTACAATACTGGTATCTGTATTTAAACTGATAATATAAGTTAATTGAATAATTGGTAAGTGTCTTGTCTTCTGCTATTAAAATGATTTCTCAGGCACGGCAGCATGTGCCGTAGTCCCACCTAGTAGAGAGGTTGAGACAGGAGGATTCCTTGGGCCCAGGAGTTGAGGCCAAGTGGTCAAGGCCCTGTGTCAAAACAATCTCTGCAAAGAGATACCTTTCTGTAATTTGTTCATCTGTTCGCTTTTGCAATGCTGGGGATCAAACCCAGAGCCTTGTACATGCTAGGCAAGCACTGTTCCACAAAGCTGTATCTCCAGCCTCGTTTTCCATTGTTTAATCTTTAGCTCTTCCCTGATCTTATCCTCATCACCTCCTGATCCCAATTTTGTGTAGCCGATCTATATTTTCATCCCCTCCTTTAATAAGACTACCTATCATGATCCCTACCTGTTTAGAAATGTCAAAGTATAGTTTTAATCTTGTTCACTGAGAAACCTGAGCCTTTCAGAAGCTCTAAACCTTTTTATCCTATGCCTTACTTGGATTTGTTTTCATAGGTTTGGAATTACAAGCTTCGCCGCTGTCTTTTCACCTTGCTTGGTCATTTGGATTATATCCGCACTACGTTTTTTCATCATGTGAGTAGCCAGAATGTTTCTAGTTACGGCATGTGCTTTAGTTTCCTTTTAGTGGTCTACTTGCGCTCAGGAACCCATGCTTTAGTAACAGATTATGCTATTGATGTGACTCTTCTAGGATGTGGGGGTATTGACTTTTCTGCTTTCCTTCTTTCTGTAAAAGGGAGCACTCAGGATTATATTGTACTGAATTTAATTTAATTGGAGTTAATGAGTTTTATTGTTTCTCTGTCAAGAAAACTAGGGCTTTTATTTTAATGCTGTGCTAGCAAAAGTTTGCAGGCTAATCCCATATAAAGTGTTACTGGTTATGTAGATATGTCTGGAGGAAGATCAAGCTAAGATGCTGTTTGGATGAGCTAATAAACATTTTAAAGTATTAACAATCCTATCCCTCTATTCTAGGATTTTGGGTGCTTGTGGAACCTGTTCCCTTAGCCAGGTTTACTGTTTTCTTTGATCTCTTAGGCATCATAGTAGACTTAGACATTGAGTTACAAATTAAAGACTTCTAACATCTGAATTCACTTCTAAATACTTTGCTAAGTCCTGGGCTAACCACTGGAGATACAGTTGAATAAGAATGTACTTCCTTTTCCCAAAGACCATATACACTCCAAAAAGGTAAAATTGTATTTACATGATACTTGCTACTTTGATTACTAAGATTTGAAAAATTTTTGAAACTGGATGATCTGACAGGAAAAAGTCACACTATAAATCAATGATTTTGTCCTAGAGCAGTGATGGGGAACCTTTTAGAGATAAGTGCCCAGACTGCAACCCCAAGCTCACTTATGTATTGCAAAGTGCCAACATTGCAATTAAGCCCAAATACTGAGGTTTTCATTTAGAAAAAACAACCCATATATTAACAAATAAAAAACAGACAGCATGTGTGCCATAGGTGCCTCCACTGTCCTAGAGTTAAAAGGAGAAGAACCTTCCACTGGATCTTAGTTTATAAGATTAATTATATATAAATAAGTCATTTACCTTGGCACTTGACTGTTTTAAAGCTCACCAGATTTGGTGTTCAGCACACTTTAATGCAAACGTTTGCCCCAGTACCTCTGTTTTTTTGGTAATGAACATGCAAGTTAGATCTTGCCAGTGTTGATTGACTCTCTTTGCAGCCAAAATACTTTGGTACTTGTCATTTTTGTTACTCATTGTGTGTCCATAATACCACAGTATAAATAAACACATATAAGTAAATAAAAGTAAATTTAAATGTATATTGTACTCTCTGCCTCTGAGAGTTTCTTGTGCCTGTCTGATGTATATTCTCATGATATATATCTGAAAGGACTTAAGCTGGAAAAAGCTAGTAGAGGGGTGGGAGGAGATGATAAACTAGTATAAGAAATAGCTACTCTTTAGCTAATATAGCTGAAATTGTAGACAAAGAATGCTCCACAAAGAGAAAAAGAGTTATAGGGGCTTGGTGGAATAACTTTGTTTAATGTTTAAGTCTTTATCTGAAATATATTTCAGGAGTATCCTTGGATTTTGAGTGCCTCAGATGATCAGACCATTCGAGTGTGGAATTGGCAGTCTAGAACCTGTGTCTGGTAAATCAGGAGGCAAAAGCCTCAAAAAGGGTCTTAATTCTTCCTAGCTTTTCATAGTCAGCTTCCCTTCAAAACAGTCATCTTCTCAAGTGGGTTATGTCTGCTAATTAGTTACTAATTATATTTGTAAGGTGCTTTTAAGTAATAATAATATAGTATAGAGACAGTCTCATTAGTAATGCATAAATCTGTGTTTTCTGACAATTTCTTACCTGGGAGAAAGTCATGGCTAGTCTTTTGGAACAAGAATATATATATATCTCAAGACTTGTAGTTGCTTATGAGTTCTGTTCCATAAAATCTCAGTCAGGATCAACATTAAGTCTTATTTTATGTCTGGGTCTGAACCTCTCATAGAATTGTCTCCTTTAAGGGTACCTTTAAAAAGCCATCAGATAATTTGTAGTTAAATTGCTAAGATTCAAATAAATAAATAAATAGCTAAGATTCCATTTATTTTTCATATTGTGTTATTTACTTATTTTTGTTTTTTTTGAGACAGCATGTCAGTATTTAGTTCAGAGTGTCCTTGAACTCACTATGTGCTCAGGCTGGCCTCAAGCTTGCAGTGATCCTTCTGCCTCAGCCTCCCAGATGCTCCAATTACAGGCGTGTGCTCCCATGCCTGGCCTTATTTTCATATTTTAATATTTCTTTAGAGAGCTAGGTAATTTCAATTCTCCTGAAATTAATAATATTTAAATACTAAAAGCATTAGAGTAAAAAAGAAAAGTAATTGTTAAAACAAGTGGCTTTACTTATTTTTAAAAATTGTTTACCTTTGCCTCTATAAAAGTATGATTGGACAACCATCTATTGAAAGGTATTTACCTTAGGTACCTCTTGGTTCCCACTTCTAATTAAGTACTATGTTTTTTTTTTCTTACAGTGTGTTAACAGGGCACAATCATTATGTAATGTGTGCTCAGTTCCACCCCTCCGAAGACCTGGTTGTATCAGCCAGCTTGGACCAGACTGTGCGAGTTTGGGATATTTCTGGTGAGCTGCCCAAGTTCAGGGGACAACCTAGCCATAACTGGCGCAAAACTGCAATTGCTCAATAGTGAGGGTAGTTAACTTAGTATAGGACAAGTTAAAAAAAAAAGAACAGGATGAGTTATACCATTCTGTCCCATATAATAGCATCTTTGTTTCTGAGGGCAGTGAGTCTTTTTTGGTGGTTCTTCCTTCATAGTAGAAGTATTTTCTGCAAAAAGTGGTCACTGTAGAAAATTCATTTGATTTGAATAAATTTAATTTTTGTCATATTTTAAGTTAAAATCTCTGTATAAACCTTTGATTTAGAATTAAACTTTTCAAACCAGCACTCAGGAGGTTGAGGCAGGAAGGTTGCCATGAGTTGGAAGCTAGCCTGGAACACATAGTGATTCCAGGGTAGCTTGAACGATATAGTGAGACTTTGTCTCAAAAAAGAAAAAAGAATTAAGCTTTTCACTCAAGAAATAATGCATCTTTGATTTAAAAAACAAAAGAAATTTTGAAAATAGATGAAAGGAGGGAAACATGACTCTTGGTCTTGTTGCCTTATCTAGAAACAGAAAAATCCTTCTACAGTACTAGATTTTTTTTTTTAATATAGGAACATGGGATGGAGGTGAATTGGTGACTTTTTTATGTGCAGAATACCTTTTAATAGGTAGATTTTTAGGACCATAAATAATTTATAGTTTTGGGGATTTTTGATTATTTGTTTGTTTTTTTAGACAGGGTCTCACTATCTAGTTTCAGAATGACCTTAAACTCACTATATAGTCTAGGCTGCCCTGTAATTCTCAGTGATTCTCCTGTCTCAGCCTCCCCAGTGCTAGGATCACAGGCATGTACCATCGTGCTGGGCCTTATTTATAGATTCTAAATCGTTGGGATAATTCCTCCTTGGATCATTCACATATTATGATTTTGAGAAAGGATTTAAATGTTTAGTACTATATAGAGGAGATATAGTAAGTTGAGGGCCAGAGAATTTTAATGCAGAGAAAGGGTTTTACTTGTGAGATAAATGGAAGAGCTTTGTGTTAGACTAGGCGAATGAGACTTAAATGCTGTGTGTCTCTGCCCAGTTACATTTTCTTATCATTTGCTGTATTGTCTTTATTTGTTACCTTCAAAATTCTGGGAGATTGAGTTTTTTGAAAAGTCAGTGACTAGACTACAAAGTACTGTTTTGTCTTGTAAAAGGAAGGCTCCTTTATAGGTCTTTGCCTGGTTCTTTGTGGTAACAAAGGAGTCATCCTTTTGCATTGTACAGCTCAGGTGCTAAATTTTCCAACTCTCTCAGGGCACAGTGGGCTGAGGCAATATAGTATTTGCTGTCTTTACAAGCCATTAGTGAAAAGCAAATGGAAAATTTGGATTACTGGATATAATATATGGAATGTTGCAACATTAGTTATTTAAGAGTCATAGCATAAAAACAAGCCAAGAGGAGAGAGGGACATTTGGAGAACAGAAACTAGATCATGGTGTCTTTGCAGTTTTCAGAGGCTCGGAGTTAGAAAGGAATGGTGTAAACAAGATTATAGTGGAGATAGAGCAATTGTACTCCTTCCTCTAGGGCTTTGCCATTGCAGTTTTTCGTCAGATTGACTAGGCTTTTTGAAGTACACCCAGATGTGACCAGCCATGCCAACAGGAAGAGCTGGGCACGAGGCACTATGAGCCTGTGCCCTCTCATCACTGCCAGTACTTTTCCAGGGAGCTTGGCACTCACTCATCCAGTAACCTAACTATGGCTCTCCATGTTTTTTTTTATTGTGCACACATTCAGAGCCCTCTCTCTGTCTCAGGATTTAGGAACTTGATGGGTTTAGATTCTAAATTACACTGTTCTAGTTGATGAGGAACAGTTGTTTAGAACAGTCTCTCCTGAAAATACTTTCTGTAACTTATTTTCTTAGTGCTTCTGGGAGTAATATGTGACTAATACCATCCTAGATCATGGACAAATTACTTTGTTATGTACTTAAACTGATGGCCTTAGGCATTAAGACTTAATTCTTTCCCAGAACACTAGGTTGAGAAGGGGCTTATACTGCTCCACTCTAAGAATACTGTTTGTGCCACCTGATGCTAGCACAGTGTTCCCTGTGCTCTAGCTAAAGCAATTTGGAACAGTCAGATGATTGAATTCTCATTGGTGATCATGAAATGCCTAAGGCAAAAAATACTTATTTTTAGCTTTTGTGGGCAGAAAATATTTTGCATCAAAATGAAAAGCCTGGATTGAGAGAGAGGAAGATAGTGGGTTTATCTGTGCTCTCGAATGTGTGAATTGCATGGATTACTATATAATACTGCAATTGCTATACTTTGTATATATGCTAGACTGTTTTGCTAATGTGCCAAACTAATATTACTGCTTTCTTTATTATTCTAAGTGTTTTCTTTATCCTCAACTTTCTTGACTCCACTTAATCCCTTAACCAGAGTGGAAAGAGATGCTTTGGTATTTAACCAAGTGCAAGGAGCTTGGCTTAGACTGTTCCACTTATTCTTTCTTTTTCTAAAAATAGGCATGCTTTTCCTCAGAATTCTTCTTGGCTTTGGTTCAAATAAGTCTGAGTACAGGAAGAGAAATTAACTTTCAGATCTGTTAGGGACCAGGGCTGGTGTTTCAAAGAAGGAAAAGTTAGTTCTGAATAAGAGACTGAACTCTCCTAACTATAAAAGGACTGGTGAAAATCCTGATCATTTTATCTGTCTCTTTGGGAAAGGAATGCTCTCTGAGGTAATAGGTAAGCACTAAGAGAATGTAGAAGTATTTCTGGAAAAGCTATCTCTTGCTACTTCTCCAACAAGGATTGAGCCCCTTGGGGCTTAGCATAACCTGAGTCTTTTGCATTAGCCTGGAAAATCTATTTGTTTAAAAGGGAATATATTTACAACCTAGATATATAAAGATAGGCTACTTTGTTAAGCTTAGCTTCCAAGTAAACTGACAAATTCCTTTAATGTGTTTCATCTTTGCATGTCAAGCCCATGTAATGCAGGCTCAATCTTCGAAATGACTACTAAAAAGTATTAATATGCTGCCAATTCTTGTCCTCATCCCTCTCTTCACTGCTTCCCTGGTTCCCACTGGGAGGCATACATAAACTGGTCCATCCTGAGAGTGCTGTCTTCTCCCTCTGGATTTGGGTAGCTGCTGCAGAAATTTTCCATCTGTCGTGCAGCCCAGTGAGTGGCTTGTCGAAGGCTCAAATATTTCTTCTCTAAGTATCTTTTCACTGCCTGTCACTATTCATCTGTCTTTTCTACCCTTCCCCTTTTCCTGGATCATTACACACAAGTGCAACAAAGGCTTCCATTCTGTCATACAGCTTTCCTTCTAATGTGTTTGTTGAAGCTTATTGGAGGTGAAGTTCCTCACAGCTGTCTGTCTTTGTATCTTTCTTTGAATCTGTTTCATACACCAGGCTCATTAGAAAAAGTTGACAGATCCTATTAAAGGGAGAAGTGAAATAAGTGAGAAGAGGCATCCTTGTGATAATGTATTTATGAAGCCTTGGGAGAGTGCTTTTTTTTTTTTTTAAGCATCAACTTTACATCTTTTACCTATTTGGTAAATGCTTTTCTTGGACAGGGAAGAAATAATTAAAACTGTCATGGCCACTTAAGTTCCTGTTTCTCCAATGCTGAACAGTGTGTACATATTGTGATTTTAAAATGAAGAGTATATATATATAGTCATTGAATTTAAGTTTTCAGTTTCCTACAGATGCCACAATTTGGCTTGAAACTACTTAGATTTTATTTTCAGCGACAGGTTTTATTTTTCCTCTAGTATAGACTGTTTTATAAATGCTAGATTATTTTCCATCTCTTACTATGCTTCAAAAGATAAGATTTTAATCACAACTGTGTTTGCATATCTATAAAATTATGTAGTTGTATCTGCTTGTCTGTCTCAAGAGGCTGTTATTGAATCTGATCATGGAATACGTTGTTGGAATGCTTTGAAAACTGCCAAGTGCTTTTCATATGTGAGGTAGCTGTATTGTTACCATAACTTGGGTTCTGACTGGAGCATAAATAGGCAGCTTTAAAAATGGATGTGGATGAGCCATAAGTGTGGGTCCTCTACAGCTAGGATGCTGCTTATCCTGGAATGTTTGACTATTGTTTTCATTATTTTGGGCTACTTCCTCTCAGTGAGGACCACAAACAGAGGCTTTAATGGTAAAAATTATGTACCTTCAGATCTGTAACCAGCCTTTTAGGCAGGAACTTAAAAGAATATGACAGTGTTAATTTTTTGTGCCCCGCTAAAGAATCAAGTAGGTGGTATGACATCCTTTTTGAATAGGTAATGTCTTCTATAGATTTATATATTATTTTCCAGACCAAAGAGCTGTTTTGTCCTCAATAGGGCTAACTTGTTTCTGTGACCCATTTGGAGATTCCCCATGAGTTGCCTCAGAGCCTCCAGTTTGAAAAACCCTAAGCTGTGGCCTCCTCAAATGGCTTTTCTTCAAAAGTTTTTGAGATAATGAAAAAAAAGTTGTTAGAGGTTTCACCAAGTTGAAAGTGGAAACCGAATTTTCACCATTTGAGACCCCCATTTCAAGAATACTGGTGAACTGAGAGTGAGAGTACCTTAAATAGCTCTTTAGGTGAGATTTGTTAAGGAAGCTAGCTGTGTCAGGAGTTTTGCTTGGCCTCCTCTAGAAAGAAATCCCAGTAGTGGGTGTGGTAAGTGTTGAGGGAGCAGAAGAGAAGATAGCGAATGGACTCTGGAATTTTGAGCATTTCTGTAAATAGGTAGGAGCTCTTGAATCTCTTCTTTCTTCTGTCTCTAAATTTCTTTTTCTCTTCTTTGATATTAGTCTATCCACGAATCTGGTATTGTGCTTTTTGATAACATGTTTGCATCTTCCATCCCACTCCTTACTCCTTCAAAGGCCTAAGGAAAAAAAACTTGTCCCCTGGCGCGGTGGAGTCGGATGTGAGAGGAATAACTGGGGTTGATCTCTTTGGAACTACGGATGCGGTGGTGAAGCATGTACTAGAGGTACTTATCTCTACAGCCAGTGGCTGAGTATGGATTGTGCTGTAGCAAAAGTCATAACATGTCATTCATTTTTTCATTCCTTTTGTTTTGTTCTGTTTTTGTTTTTATTTCTGTTTTTTGAGACAAGGTCTCACTATGTAGTTCAGTTTGACCTTGAAGTCACTGCGAAGCCCAGACTGGCCTCAAACTTGCAGAGGTTCTCCTGTCTCAGCTTCCTAAATTCTGGGATTACAGACATGTGTCACCATGCCTAGTATTTTTTTATTTCTTTTATAAATATTTATTAGAGGTCAGGCACTGTTTGAGGCACAGGAATAGAATTGCAGGTAAGCCAGCAGAGAAATGCAGCTTGCATGTCACCTGAGGAAGAATCATATCACCTTATGAATCCAGCATGCAAAGAAAGAAAGCTAGGCAGAGGCTCCAGTATCATCCTCAAGTAGAGCCAATTCTCTAGCCACCTATAAGGAGGCAGCAGGAACAAATACAATCTAAATTAACCTAATTCAGCCATGGGAAAATAGAAAACATAAGGGAGACAAACTGTTTGTTTCTAAAAGCAAAGTATTTACTTTAATCCTCACAGTTGTCCACTGATAGATAGATAGATAGATAGATAGATAGATAGATAGATAGATAGATAGTAAACTTCGTTTTACAGATGAAAAAATTATATAGTAAATTATATATATAGTAAACTTCATTTTACAGATGAAAAAATTAGAATTTAGAGAAAAGAGTTTAGCAAAATATACATATATCCAGTAAATGGAAGAAACTGGGATTTTTAACTTGTTCTAGTTGACTCTGGACCCTAGATGCTCTTAATCATACCATGGTAACTCAGAAATACTTCTAAATCAGAACTGTTGTAGCCATGATTTTGTCACAGGTTGGAGTACAACTATGTAAATAGGGTGTAGACTATCTTTTTAATCACATACTTCAGTGCTGATATTTTGGATATATTAATTTACATAAAATATATAATTAATTTAATCTTTTACTTTTATTAATGTGGCTACTAGAGAGTTAAGAATTACTAGGTGATTTGCAGGGTTCTGTTATTTTAGGGTTTTCCATAGCAATTACTGAGCACCGACTGATACCATTGTTGGGGTGCAAAGCAGCTGTAACACAGCCTGTTTTGGCTGCTTGTGGCTTAGCAGGCATGTCTGAAGCCCAAGTAAGGTCTCTTCCTAAAGTAAGGTCTTATAGGAGGAGTAGCAGTTCTATGGTCCTGAGGAATAAATGTTCCCTGGAGGTCTCAGCGCATCAGAGGTGGATGTGTAGTGCAGTCCCCAGCCCTCAACCTACAGGGCTGTGTGATCACCTCAGGCAAGACCCACATCCTTGTTTGTTCACTTAGTGGCTGGTGACCTTGACCAGATGACTGTGAGCCTCAGTGTCAATACCTAACCTAACAACAGTGGTTGTCTTTCACAGCATCCTGTGAGGCAAGGATTTGTTAAAATCAGCACTTGAACTTTTTATGCTGAGGATCTCTTTATATCCTTAAAATTTATTGAGGATCCCAAAGAGATTGTGTTTATGTGGGCTAATTGGCTAATTTTAACCATATTTGACATTAAAACAGAAACACACACACACATGTACTCCGTGCTGGGCCCTGCATATGTTGAACATATGCTCCTCCACTGAACTGTACCACTAGCCTAAAGCCCATACTACTTCAGCACTTATTCCATTAGCCATCAGAGCAATGACATTGTCATCCTTCCCACAACATTGAAAAACTCCACTGTATACTTGAGAGATAAAAAGAATGAGAAAGCAAATAAAGTCAAGTCAAAAACTAGACAGACTATCCTAAGTACAAGTGAAGGTGAATGGGAGATAGAAATATTTGGGAATTCCCATGAGAATTTGAAGGTTAATTGGATAGATTGACATGTTAATTCTAATGTTCAGAACCTTACAGTGGTATAATCCCTTGAGTCTTTGTATGTAAAGAGTAAATCAGAGATCTTTTATAACCAGCAGCATGGCTCCTTTCCTTTGAGTAATGATTATAGAGCTGTTTTGGAAGAACGACGTCTTTTGTTTTCTTTTTAAACAGGGTCATGATCGTGGTGTAAACTGGGCTGCCTTCCACCCTACTATGCCCCTTATTGTATCTGGGGCAGATGACCGTCAAGTGAAGATCTGGCGCATGAATGGTGAGTGAACCAGTGACAGTATCACCCTGTCTAGAAACCGATGATTCGCCAACAAGGAAAAGTAGCCAGATTTGTTGTACTTTGTAACTAATTTCCTACTATAGATGATTATCATATGATACTCCTGGGAGCATAGAAATTGCCCTTTTTTTCTTTGATAATTTCCTGATTTTGAGGAGTATGAACATAGTTAAGAGAAAGAATTAACCCATTCACTTGACAAATATGTATTGAGAATCTACTTTGTATGATGTTGACCAAAACAGATAAAGCCTCTGTTTTAAGTAGTTTATATTTCTTCTAAAATGGCCACTAGCAATAGATGCTATTAGGCCAAGCATGGTGGCACACACCTGTAATCCCAGCACTCAGCAGGTGAAACAGGATTATTACAAGTCTGAGACCAGTCTGGGCTACAAAGAAAGCTAACGGTCAGCCTGAACTGCAGAGCAAGATCCTGTCTCAAAAAGACCAAAAAAAAATGCTATTAGATTAAATAAAACAAGGTAAAAGCATGAAGAATGATGGAGTAGAGGCTTATAACTGATATAACATTTAGAATGAAAAAACAAAGACTTATGTAAAGATTACTAACCAAATGTGGTGGTACATCCCACTAATTGTAGCACTTAGGAGGCTGAGGCAAAAGATTGAAAGTTTGAGTCCGGCCTGGGCTCCATAATGAATTCAAGACCAACTTGAAATACATAGTAAGATCCTGTCTCAAAAGAACAAAAAATAAATAATTAATTAAATAGGGCTGAGGATTTAGTTTAATGCAAAGGCTTTGGGTTCAATCTCTAGTACTGCACATACAAGAGAATACAGATAAAGGGAGAGGGAGAGAAGAGAAAGCAGGAGGAGGAGGAGAGAGATTGAGGTTTGAATAAATAAAATTGTTTTGTTATGGACCTGGGTGTTTAGTTAGTTCATTGGTAAAGCATATGCCTCACATGCATGAGGTCCTATAGTCAGTCCTCAGTATCATCAAACAAAAAAGAAAGAAAGAGGGAAGGAGTAAAGAAGAGAAAATTGCTCTATTAAAAAGAGTTGCTGGTGCTACGCATGGTGGCTCACACCTATAATCCCAGCATTCAGAAGGCTGAAGCAGGAGGATCATCGTGAGTTCGAGACCAGCATGAACTGCATAGTGAGACCCTGTCTCAAAAAAACCACCACCAAAAAAAAAGTTTCTGATTTAGTATTGTATAGTAGTATCTAACACTTGATTGAGAGACTGTCATCCAAATCCAAAAGTTAGAGTAATAGGGACATGTGATGACTTAATTCTTTTTGTCCTTCAGAATCAAAGGCATGGGAGGTTGACACTTGCCGTGGCCATTACAACAATGTATCTTGTGCTGTCTTCCATCCTCGCCAAGAGTTGATCCTCAGCAATTCTGAAGACAAGAGCATTCGAGTCTGGGATATGTCTAAGCGGTAAGGGAGATACCAGTGGTGTGACCAAACCCTAGGGAAAGCCCCTTTTTCTCTTCTTCTCTTTTTTAAAAAATCAGATTAGAATACTTCTTTTTATCTTTATAGTAATCTTCAGTTATGTAGAAAAATCAGATCATCCAATGTGTATTAATTTTCTACCAGCTAGAAAACTCTGGGTGTCTTAGTTTTTCTTATTGCTGAGACAAAACCCAACACTCAATGGAGGAGGTTTATTTGGCTCACAGTTGTAAACATTTCAATTCATTTGGCTCCGAGGCAGGCTTGCATGGCATGGTAAAGAGACATCACAGAGGAGAAACAGTCCACAGCAAGCAGGCAGGCAGGTGCAGCAAGCCACCAGTCCAAGAAGCTACCTTCTGCCCCTTTTATGTTCAATCTAGGCTTCCAGGCTTAGGGCAGGTGCCAGACCAATCAGTGGACTGATTCAGTAATCCTGCACTCAATCCCAGCATCACACACTCCAGAGCCAGTTGCCTCTGAAAAAGCCCCCATCTATGACCCCATGAGGCCTTGGGGAGACATCTAGGTAAAAGCCAAAGTACTGTGTGTATTCTTTTTCTCCTCTAAATTTAAACACATTCTTCTCCCTTCCCCCAGTTCTATGGCTATAGAAGAAATATAGAATGAAAGCAAAACAGCATAAAATTATGAAGAATAAGGGGAAATTGAAATATCAGAATAATAGAATCAGCTTAAAGTTTCCTTTCTGTTCCTTGGTAGATTTTATCATATCTTACTGTATACCTTTAATTATGATAAGCCATTTATTCTCTTTGATTTACTTTTTAAAATCAGCTTTCAAGGTTATCATTCAATATTTTTGTTCCTAGAAGATTTCTAGATAATTAATATTTTTCTTTTCTAGGACTGGGGTTCAGACCTTCCGCAGGGACCATGATCGTTTCTGGGTCCTGGCTGCCCACCCCAACCTTAACCTCTTTGCAGCAGGTGAGGGCTGTTCGTTCGTTCGTTCTTTCTTTCTTTCTTTCTTTCTTTCTTTCTTTCTCTCTTTCTCTCTTTCTCTCTTTCTCTCTTTCTCTCTTTCTCTCTTTCTCTCTTTCTCTCTTTCTCTCTTTCTCTCTTTCTCTCTTTCTCTCTCTTTCTCTCTCTCTTTCTCTCTCTTTCTCTCTCTTTCTCTCTCTCTCTCTCTCTTTCTCTCTCTCTTTCTCTCTCTTTCTCTTTCTCTCTCTTTCTTTCTCTCTCTCTTTCTTTCTTTCTTTCTTTCTTTCTTTCTTTCTTTCTTTCTTTCTTTCTTTCTTTCTTTCTTTCTTTCTTTCTTGTTCCAGCAATGATTATTCCAGCTGTGCATGGTGGTACATGCCTATAATCCCAGCACTTGGGAGGCTGATGCAGGAAGACTGTTGTCAGTTCAAGACCAGCCTGGGCTACAAAGTGAGTTCAAGGACAATTTGAACTGCATAGCAACACCCTGCCAAAAAAACAAACAAACAAAGATTATTCCCTAGGTTCGTCTCCTGTAAATGCATAGGAGGGTAACAAAGAAGTAGAATTTTCCAGAGCCACTTAGTTTATGTTTTTCTGCCTTTTTTTTTTTTTTTTTTTTTAGACAGGGTTTCTCTGCAGTTCAGGCTGGCCTTGAGCTCACTTTGTATCCTAGGCTGGTCTCAAACTTGAAATGATCCTCCTGCCTCAGCCTCCCTGGGCTGGGATTACAGGCTTGTTTTTCTGCTTTTTGTTTGAGATGCCGGGCTTGTTTTTCTGCTTTTTGTTTCCCCTCTTTTACTTCCTGAATAGTATCTTTTAGTGCTCTTTCTCTACCAAGATCCACATAGTCCAATCTTTTAAATTAGCTCCTAGAAGCCCACAGGAGGCTAATACTAGATACTTAGAGTTCTCTAACTGAAGGGTTGTAAAAAGAATTAAGATGTGTGGTGTACATCGTATCAGTTCCTCATGATGAATGTAATCATTATGTACTGCAAACATATACTAATAAAAATAAAAATTAAAAAATAAAATAGGGAAAAGAAGAAGAAAAGAGATCAGATTGATAAGCCAGAAGTTAAGTTTTAGTCATTCTTTGACAAGTACTTAATGAGTCCCAGGCCTTACTCTAGGTGCCCATATTTAAGCAGTGCATCAAGACAAAGTATCTGCCTTAATGGCACTCTTATTTGTGGTTAAGAGAGATAGACCATAAACGATAAATATATAAAATGTATGATGAAAACTGCTTTGAGGAAAAATTAAAAGAAAAATAAGTATGGGGACTGCTACTTTGTATTGAGTGTTTAGAAGAGTGAAAAAGAGCTGGGCATTCTGGGAAGTCGAGGCAGGAGGATTGCAAATTAAAACCCAGCTCAGGCAGTTTAGCAACTTAGTCAGACTTTGTCTAAATAAATAAAGGAAAGGGCTGGGTGTGTAGCCCTGTTGAAGGTACTAGGTTTAATCCCCAGTGCCACACACACACACAAGTGAAAGGGTGTGAGACAATAAGAACAGCAAATGTGAAGAACAGGTAGTTGGACAAGAAGTGCTCAGTGTATTGGAGGAGCATCAGAGGCCAGGGGAGGGGAACACAGCGAGGAAGTGCAGCCATGCAAGATTGTACATTGTCATGTAGACCATGGGTGGAACCTAAGATTTTACTGTGAAGGAATGGAGAGCCACTGGAAGATTCTGCGAGGGAAGTGACACTAGTTTATATGCGAAGAGCAGCCAGTAGAACCAGAAGAGAAGGACTCTCTGAGGCATGGACAATACCAGCAGGGAAGGAGCAAAACATACTTGTTTTGCAAAACATTTTTTGAAAAAATATAACCATAGAGCTAGGTGTGGTGATGCATATGTGTAATCCTAGCACTTTGGAAGCTGAGCTAGGAGGATCACTTGTGAGTTCAAGGGCAGCCAGAACTCTATAAGCAAGTTCAAGGCTAGTCTGTACTACTTAGGGAGACCCTGTCTCAAAGAAAAGCAAAATACCTGACATTGAGTACTTAATAAAGAAAACATATATTTAGCTCATTGTATTGGAGGCTGTAAGTCCAAGATTTGGTACCCCCAACTGTTCCCTGGCAAAGACCTGTTGGCTGTGTCACAACCTAGCAGATAGCATCAGGGCAGGAATGCACACAAGAGGAAGATCATTTGGCCAGGCAGGAAGCCAGAGAAGATTTTGAAGAAGAGCTCCCTGATGACCTCATCACGTCCCTGAAGCCCTCCCCACCCATTTTAAAAACTCCACCACCTCAGCACTGCACACTGAAGACCAAGCTTCCAGCACACAAACTTGAGGAGCAAGCTGCACCCAAACCATAGCAGGTGTCTTGACTTGAGTCTGCCTATCTAATCCTCATCCTGTCTGTTCTTGTTTCTGGCTTTGTTTTTTGTCTATAGCTGATTCTTTCCTTTCTTCCCTTGTCCTTCAGGCCACGATGGTGGCATGATTGTGTTTAAACTGGAACGAGAACGGCCAGCCTATGCTGTTCATGGCAATATGCTGCATTATGTCAAGGACCGATTCTTACGACAGCTGGATTTCAACAGCTCCAAAGATGTAGCTGTAATGCAGTTGCGGAGGTAAGTCAGAATTATTTTTTCTTTTTAAAACCCTTCAGCTGTTACCATGATACATCGCCCACAAATAGGACTCTTTTTCTGTTAAACAGCCTTTAGGACTGGGCATGCTGGCACACTTCTGTAATCACAGCACTTGGGAGGCTGAGGCAGGAGAGTTGTTTGCAAGTTTGAGATCAGCCTGGGCTACAAAATGAGCCCAAGGCCAGCCTGAACTGAGTAGTGAGACCCTGCCTCAAAAAGACAAAAAACAAAACAAAAACGAAATACCAGCCTTTTGGAGCTCATCTCCAAACACAGATGGAATCTCTATTGGATAATTGCTCAATTTAATGGTCCCTAGTAGACTGGGATTTCTCCTGACAACCCTGGGATGGAAGCAGTTTACACTGCTACAGTTTTCCGGGTCTTTTGCAAAGCAAAGGAAGTTCCTAGGTAGAGAGTAGTCTAACTTGGTCGTGGGCCTTTTTGCTACTTATTTGACATTTCTGCCTTGAGGGAAGAACTCATGGTATAGTGGATGATAGACCCAAATGATTATAGTACAGGGTGATAAGTACTGTGGCAGAAGTTTGTACAAGAGTTGCAGTTTTTCTTAACTCTTCTTTGCTTTCCAGCAAAATGTACACAACCCTAAACTAGAATATATGTCTCTGGAAACTCTAAACTCTGAAAATAGGGTAACCTCTGGGATGCCTGGCAAAAAGAACTGTCCTTTTGGAAAACCAGCTGCATCAGCATGCTGAAACATTCATAGTGGCAAACATTGGCATGCGGATTGATAACCACCCTCTAGCATTACTACAGTAAAATGATGGGTTGTGCAAACAATCCAAGGGACAGGAGAAACCAGCCTGAGACAAATCACATCATATTACTCTGTGGTGTCCACTGCAGTTATGTGTAGGAATTCATACGCTAGCAAAATCAAACTCACTACCGTGAATGCTAACCCTAGCCTCTTGTGAATAAATGAACTTAACTAGTATTTACTTTTTTGAACTGTGAGTTCAAAAACTTAAAAGCAGTGATGGCGAACCTATTAGAGACCAACTGCCCAAGCTGCAACCCAAGACCCACTTATTTATCACAAAGCATCGGCACTGCCCCTATGCGCACTATTATCTGATGCTCACATGCTGAGGTGACTAGGCTTATGCACCAACAAAGAAGCCTCTGCGTGCCCACCGTAGCACATATCATAGGTTCACCACCACTGCCTTAAAGCAAAGAGGAAGAAAAAATGCAGGATTTATTTATTTTTATTCTTGATTATAAAAGCAATGGGTCTGTGTATAGATTGGGGTGGCACATGTCTGAAATCCCAGCACTTGAGAGGCTGAGGCAGGAGGTTTGCCACAAGCTCCAGGCCAGCCTGGGCTATGTGGTGAGACCCTGTGTCAAAAAAAAAAAAAAAAATTGGAAAAGTAGAAGACGAAGGGGTAATCCCATTCTTCGTCTGTTCTTATACCTATTTCCTGTTTTCTCTTTTTACTTGATACACCTCCAGTGGCTCCAAATTTCCAGTGTTCAATATGTCATACAATCCAGCAGAAAATGCAGTCCTGCTGTGTACAGTAAGTAACCTATGAGGTCTTTTTTTTTTTTTTTTTGTACCGGGGTTTGAACTCACGACCTCGTGTTTGCCAAGCAAGCACTTACGCTGCTGCGCTAAACCCCCGACCCACGTTCTTCTCATTTTCTGTAGATATCTTTCTTATGTCCTTGTTTGCTGTTGGCTTCTCAGAAACTATTTAATGGTTGTTTCATAAGAATGAACATACAGTGAACACTCAGATGTTCACACTAGGTGGGCTTCAGTTGTATGTTGAAAGTTTGTGAATTTAGATTTTTCATGAGGCTAACAGCATCTGAACTTAATGAAGCATCAAGATAAATGATCCAGGTCACTAAAAGTGATGGAGAGAACGCCTTACAGCTATATACTGTGCAAAGGAGATGCTTATCTTGATCCCTCCCTTTGTGTGAAAGTAGAAGAATGATAATTTGGAAAGCTATCTCCTCCCAGAGAATTGGCCTTCAGAGTCATTAAAGCCCTTTGTGTTTCTTGCCAAGCAATTTTCAGAAAAAAATTCTAATTTTAGTGCCTTGGTGATCAAACTTAAAAGAATGAAAACCATATAACTTCTAATATCTATTCTCGGTCCTTCTTTGATATATGGTTGTTCTGTTTCTCCTCATAATTATCTTTAATGTCTTTTCTCCCCCGCCTCCTTTAAGCAGACTTTTAAGTTGACAGATATTCTTAGGTGGAACACCAGAACATTGGGATCTTAGTCTTTTAATTTGTGGAACAGAGAGCAATCCTTACTTTCATTCATTTAGTATCTGTGTCTTTAGAGGATAAAGGAAATAAAATGGCATCAGTGCTAAATTGTTTAGCTGAGAACCCTAATTCTTAATGTGGAAATATTCAAATATCCTCTGGGTGAAGGGTGACAAAAGTGTAGTTTCCGATTGTTGTATGTGTAATGGAACTGTTTTCTGTGTCAAATAAACTGGTATCTTGGGTACCTCTTACTAATATCTTAATCTCCTTTTTCCTTTTCAGAGAGCCAGCAATTTAGAGAATAGTACCTATGATCTGTACACCATCCCCAAAGATGCTGACTCCCAGAATCCTGATGGTAGGCATTCTCTTTGTCTAGCCCTCCTGCTCCCAGCTCTCCTCACCCTATCATCATCCCTCTTCAAGTTTTTCACATTCCATCCCCAGGCCATGGCCACATCACTCATGTCTGTTGGCAGGTGTTGCTGATAGTTGCATCAGAGGCGACCATGATGTGAAATATTCATGTTCCGCCTCCATTTTATTACCCCAGCTAGATATATATATTTTATAATTTGGTTATTAGAAACTCTCCATTTTCTCTTTCAGCACAGCATGTTATCTTAGTTTATTGTCAGATGATATGACTTTCACCCTGGTAGTTTCATTTATTTAAAAATGTGGTTCCAATCTTGCAATGTCTCATCCTGGGACTAGGGATTTATACTCCCCCATCCACTTCCAGATCCGATTTGCTTCCTCTTGCATGTCAGAAAGATGAGGCTGCTAACAGCCCCACGCCCCACCTGGGATCCTGGGATCCAGCTGAGACCACTGCCTACCTCTTTCATCACCGCCATTCCTTGTTGATGTCCTTGCTATCAGAACTTGCTGACAAAACATTCTCAGAATGGATTTGACTCCATCAGTGCTCCTTTCAGTGTGCTTTGTCTAGTGGGTTTATAGATATTCCCAGGTCAGAGGCCTATGCTGCAGGTCCCCACTTACACTAGCATACTTTGATGGTGTTAGACCCCACCAGCATATTTCTGAGAAGTACTTTGCTAACTCTGCCCCTTTTGTGGATACCACCAGGTTGCTATTATAAATATGATTCACTTTCTTTTTTTTCCTATCCCTCTCATCTTTTGCAACAATTACTACATCATATGCAACCAAAGGACCAATTACTGACTGCCAAGTTAGTAGGGTATCATCTTTTACATGTGACCATACAGAGAGAAAAACCTGTATGTATTTGGTATCTGTAAATCAAAGTCTCCTATAAATTAGCCAGTGAAGCTATTTCTGAACAAATCTGTGATTTGGTCTCTCCCAACCCACACCTTTGCTTTGTTTTCTCCAGATTGTTTATAATTAGTATAGTGTAAAATGTCTTTGTTTTGTCACCACTTTTTTATTCTCTGTCCTTTTGAGGGGGATCATAATTAGTGAAGTGATGGGCCATGATGAGGTAGAGAAAGCAAAAGCCAGAGTAGCTCCCCGGCCCCAAAATGGAACCACTGGTTGTGATAATAATTAGTTTTGTAAATTGGCTGCCTCTCCGGTTTGCCAGAACAAAATAGGGCAAGGCTGGTGGGCACATTCTGTCCAGTTTTCTGCTGGTATAATAAGGAGTATCTCAATGCATCCTTTACAAGTTTTCTAGGGAGTAGAGTGTCCATTTCAAAATTCTAATCAGCCACAGAACTGAACCCTCTTCAGGGCAATAAGGATGGTCAGTTGATATTTACTGAGCAACAGCTTGGTGCTAAATACTGTCCAACACAGACCTTGCCTATCAAGATTCTTTGGGAGGGCTCTGCCTCACCCTGCCCTACTAGGAGGCCTGCATTTGCATGTTAAAAGCAGCAGAGCAGCTGCATCCTGGGGAGAGGACTCTGTCTCTACTCCAGCCTGTTCAGATAGGAGGTCCTAGAGTTTGACAGGCTGCTTGCTGTGCTGCAGCTTGGCCAGGGAGGCCCTGCTCGTTAGCTTGATGGAGTGTGCTATCTCCCAAGATGGGCAGCCGTCTGCCAGTAGATGGTATTGGCTGAAATGCAGCCACTTGGCCTACAGAAAAGAGGCTTGGCAGAGGTGGGGGTTGGAGTTTGGAGGGAACTGATGGGGAAAAGTCACTCAACAATAGCCTCAGGTTATGGCTGAATTAGTTAGGAAGCAGCTGAACTGGCAAAGCCAAGATGGCAGACAGTAAGACTGGCAGTTCCATGGCACCTGACTCTGTCACCTGCCAGTGGCTCACCACATGCTTCCACCCTTTGATTTTGTTCTCCTCAGCTCCTGAAGGGAAACGATCCTCAGGCCTGACAGCCGTTTGGGTTGCTCGAAATAGGTTTGCTGTTCTAGATCGGATGCATTCGGTGAGTTAAAACTAAAAGAGGAAAGCATTTTGAGGACTCTGGTGGTGGCCTATGTGTTGCAAAATAAAGAACACTGTTTTCCCTTATTTTCCCTGAACATGTATGAGGCACTTGTGTTGGCTTTACCACTATTTCTAGCTCTACTCTAATCTCCCTGGAGAAAAAGGTTTTAAGTTGATTTGTTTGAGTTGATACCACTGTGGTCTGGGTTTAAGGACCAAGCTAAATTCATGCTTGATTACAGGAGCCAAAAACAGCATTAAAAGAAAGTAGGTGGGCTAGATGAAGAGTAGCTCTCCCTCCTTGTCCTACTGCTGCCTCCACTGGTGCTTGAAGTGTAATGGGTTCACAGTATAAGCAAAGCTCTTGCATGAAAACATTTAACAAAAATTTAAGCCCTAGAACTACTGTTTCAAAGGACATGGTAAGACACATGTGTCATCCCTGCTCTCTTAAAGACTGAGACAGGAGGATTGCAAGTTTGAGCCCAGCCTGGGCAACTTAGCAACTTAGTGATCCACTATGAAAATGAAAATAAACTGGGCATGATGGCACACACCTGCAATCCTGACACTCAGGAGGCTGAGTCAGGAGGTATCACTGCAAGTTTGAGGCCAGCCTGGACTACACAGTGAGTTCAAGGCCAACCTGAACTACATAGTAAGACTGTCTCTAAAAATAAATAACTAATTAAATAAAGGAGAAAGAGCTGGGAGATGTAGCTCAATGCATAGGACCTGGGCTTTTGGAATGATCTACCTGGTAAGGTGATTGAATTGGTCAGGGAAAAAAAAATACTTAATTTATTGCTGAGGTATAATAGCTGAAGAATGTCATGGGTTTTCATTGTCTTATATACTTTTTCTCTTAACCTCACCTATAATATCATTTCAGCTTCTGATCAAGAATCTGAAGAATGAGATCACCAAAAAGGTCCAGGTGCCCAACTGTGATGAAATCTTCTATGCAGGCACAGGCAACCTCCTGCTTCGAGATGCAGATTCCATCACGCTCTTCGATGTGCAGCAGAAGCGGTAATGTGACAGGTGCCCCTACGCAGATAGGCATGTGGTGGGGAAAGTGAACTGAAGTAGGAGCCTCCCCTGCCCGGTGAGTGAGTTTGCCATCTGGCTTGACCATTTCTTCTATAACCCAAGATTCTTTCCAGCTACTTTTCCCTTCTGTCTTGCACATACATACCAGCAAGGGGAATGTTTATAGTATTTGTCTGTTTTAGAGTACTTATCTGCACAAATAATGCTCTTTGGCCTTACACTGAAAGGACACGGAGATGAATAATAGCACAGTATATGTACTTAAATGAACTTTCAGTCCAGTGGTGATCATATATATATGTAAACCCCTAAACATAGAGGGAACAAAGTGCAAAGGTTGAAGAAGAGGGAGTACACAATGTAAGCCAAAATTTTTATTTTAAGTAACTAAGCTACTTGGGAAGACATGTTTATCTGGTATGACTTCAAGAAATCACATTCATTTACATTCATTTGAGAATGAAAAAATACAGGTTATAATTGCAGAAAAGGAAATCAAGTCCATTCATGTTTGTCTCTCTCATCTTAGGACACTGGCATCTGTGAAGATTTCCAAGGTGAAATATGTTATCTGGTCTGCAGACATGTCTCATGTGGCACTACTGGCCAAACATGGTAGGTCTTCATTGTATCCATTTATTTCCCCTCTCTCTGTCCCCCACCCCACCAGTCTACTGCACTCGCCCTGTCCAACAGAGCACTCATGCCCTTTGCCTCTTACAGCCATTGTGATCTGTAACCGCAAACTGGATGCTCTGTGTAACATTCATGAGAACATTCGTGTCAAGAGTGGGGCCTGGGATGAGAGTGGGGTATTTATCTATACCACGAGCAACCACATCAAATATGCTGTCACCACTGGGTAAGTGCATCATTCAGAGTACAAATAGGAGAAGGTGGCTTCTTGTCCTCTGTCAGGAGATGTAACTGAAGTCCTGTGCAAACTTTCCTCATAGAGAAGCTTTGTCTGGCACACATACTAGAGCCAGCAGAACATTGCTTTTTAAAAAAACAGTTTCTCAAAATTGTGAAATATAACCCAAATACAGAAAATTGCATAGTCTAAATACAAATGATAGAGAATAAGTAATCTAGTGAACATCTGTGTAATTGTCACCCAAGTCAAGAAATAGAGCAGTCCTAGCACTCCAGAACCCCTTTGCCATGTGGCCCTAATTGACCACAGACCCATCTGTTTCAAAACTAACATTATTCTGGTTTTTATGGTAATTTCTTCTGTGCTTTTCTTTTTAATTTTACCACCCATTGTGTGTCTTAATATTTAGTTTTGCATGATTTTGAACTGCATATAAGTCTTATTGGCTGTATTATCTTGTATCTTGCTCCATGTTTTGTTCATAGGATTCTTCCTGTGGTTCTAATATGTTTATTTTATAATATTCCATTAAATGATAATGCCATTGTCAGTTTTAATTGAGGAATAGTTGAGTGAATTCTAGTTATTGGCTATCACAAACAACGTTCTTTTAAACCTTCTTGTATATGTTGGTTGGTACACATGTACATATATTTCTCTAGAGTGTATACCCAAAGTAAAATTGCTAGACTATAGAGTATGCATATCTTCACATTCACTATGTAATGTGAAACTACTTTCCAAAGTGGTTGTACCAATTTGCACTTCTACAAGTGTTATGTAAGTTTCTTTCTTTGTCATCTTGACCAATAATTGGCTCAGTGATGCTTTTATTATTGTCTATCTGGTAGATATGTAAGGGTATCTCATTGTAACTTTATTTTGCTGTTCTCTTTTCCTGATGAGATTGAGTACCTTTTCTCTGGCCATCCATTAGTATTTACTCTTTTGTAAATTCTGTTCTTTAATCTATTTTTTGAGTTGGCAATTTTTTTATTGTTAATATATGTGAGTTCTTAATATGTTTGAGTGTCAGTCCTTTATCAGGGCTATGTATTACAAATGTTAAAATCCTCTGTTCTCAGAGAATGAAAATGTTGTCTCATTCTCTTTTTGTTCCTCCCAAACAACAAAAGTTTTAAATTTTAATCAGCTAAATTTATTAATTTATCCTTTGTGGAGATTGCATTTTGTGTTCTGTTTAAAAAATCTTGAATCTGACATTATGGTGCATGCTCATAATCCCAGTACTTGGAAGGCTGAGGCAGAAGGTTCTTGAAATAAAAGCCAGCCGAGATTGCATGGTAAGACTGTGTGTTAGAAAAAGAAAAAGAGACAGAGAGAAGAAAAGAAAGAAAAGCAAAAAAAGAAAGAACAGACTGAGTCTTAAAAAAGAGAAGAAAAGCAAAGAAAAAGAATGAAAGTAAGTTATTGACCTCCAAAATCATAAAGTCATTCCTCTATGTTCTCTTATAAAAAATTTTTTTTTTTTCTTGGTACCAGGGATCCAACTCACGACCTCATGTTTGCCAGTCAGGTACTTATGCTGTTGAGCTAAATCCCTGGCCCTTTTATAAAAATTTTGTAGTGTTGTCTTTTATATCTAGTTTGTGATCTATCTAAAGTTGATTTCTACTTGTGATGTGAGGTATAGGAGAATCAGTCCTGCCTTCTTTCATAAGAACAGTAAATTGTGAAGTATCATTTATTGAAAAGACCATTGTTTCTCGATGGTTCTGGAATGACATCATTATATTATGTTATTAAAATATTATCAAATTATGTTTTCAGAAATACAGGGGTCTATTTTCTGTGTGATCTTTATCCCTGTTCTAATTCTACAGTATTTAAGTGTTGTAGCTTTGTGATTAATCTTCACATCTAACACAGTAAGTCCTCTAATCTTGAAAGTCATTAGGTGTTTTCAAGTAATTTTTGCATTCTCATGTGCATTTTTGAATTAGCTTGTGAAATTCCACACAAAATAAAACAGACCAAAACACCTGTCATGATTTCACTTGGGCTTCTATTGAATCAGTATGTTGAGGATAGCTGCTCTCTTTACAATATTGAATTTCCTGATCTGTGACATAGTATAGTCACAGATCATTTATTTATGTTTTCTGAATCTAAAGTTGTATAGTTTTCTCTATAAAGATCTTATAGTTCTTTGGTAGATTTATTAAGCACATGGTAATTTTTAGTGCTACTTATAAATGGGTAATTATTTAATTTTCTAATATTTTCTGATATTTAGAAATGCAGTTAAATTTTATGTCAACGTTATTTCAAGGACCTTGCTGCAATCTTACTTATTTAACCTTATTAATTGTAGTAATTTACTTCTTTACAGATAATCATAGCACTGTGGGTAGATGCTGTAGTACTCTTTTTTTGTAGTATGTCACACCCATAGTTCCAGCCACTCAAGAGGCTGAGGTAGGAGGATCACAAATTCAAGCCCAACCTGAGGCAACTTCTATGTCGGCTTTATTTTTAGCA
Source organism: Hydrochoerus hydrochaeris (assembly GCA_004027455.1). Classification (NCBI taxonomy): domain Eukaryota; kingdom Metazoa; phylum Chordata; class Mammalia; order Rodentia; family Hydrochaeridae; genus Hydrochoerus; species Hydrochoerus hydrochaeris. The sequence goes on along the minus strand of PVLA01005122.1, from coordinate 15,559 downwards.
GTACTGTAGATTGAACCCATGGAACACTGAGCTACATCTCAAGTCTTTTTTCTTTTTCTTTTTTTTTTTTAATTTTATTCTGAGGCAGCCTTGCTAAGTTGCACAGGCTTACCTTGACCATGTGATCCTGTTGCCTCACCTGCATTGTAGCTGATATTACAGTTGTGTACTACCATATCCAGGCTTGCTAAGAGTTTTTATTTTGAATGAATTTTTATTATTAGATATTTTTTTCTTCATGAATTAAGGGAATCATTTAATTTTTCTCCTTTTACTACTAATATAGTGAATAAAACAGTTTTTCTAATGTTCACTCAGCATTGTAACCTGATACAATCTCAACTTGATCATGATACTTTACCCTTTGCAAATATTCCTAGTATTATGTAACTGATATTTGGCATGAGATTTTCTCATTTGTGGTTTTTAAGTGAGATTGTCCTGGGATTTCTCTTTAGATAATGTATCTTTTTTGCTCTCTTAATAAGTTTGTATAGGTTAGAAATAATTCTTCCCCAAGTCATACTTCTTCCTTGAGTGTTGACTAGAATTTTACCAGTGAAGTGATTTGGGTATGGGGTATTCTTCACAGGGAATATTCTTTATCTGACTGTTTATTTTGTTTGATAGTTAATAGGACGAGAAGATTTTTTTTAATTCATTTTTTGGTGAATTTTGGCCAAAAATTTTTTTAAGGTACTGGGGATCAAACCAAGGAGTGCTGTACACTGTGCTGTATCCTTCTTATTTATTGGGAGATAGAAGTTGCCTCAGGTTGGGCTTGAATTTGTGATCCTCCTATCTCAGCCTCTTGAGTGGCTGGAACTATGGGTGTGACATTATGCCCAGCCAAGTTTGATTATTTTTAGAAGTTACAGCCTTATTCTGCAGGATCTGTATGACAGCCTTTTTTCATTCTTATTACCTTTTCTCGCTTTAAAATTACTGTTATAATATGCTTATCAGCTTTATCCAACTTTTGCCATTATTGAACTTCTGTGTTGTATTTTTGTTTTTTCTTAATTTCTACTACTGACCTTATTGCTTTCTTCTAAGTATTCTTTTTGGCTTAATTTTTACTTTTTTTTTTTTTTTTTTTTTTTTTTTTTTTTTTTTTTTTTTTTTTTTTTTTTTTTTTTTTTTTTTTTTTTTTTTTTTTTTTTTTTTTTTTTTTTTTTTTTTTTTTGTACTAGGGATTGAACTCACAACTTTGTGCTTACCACTGAGTGGCAGGCATTTATGCCACTGAGCTAAATCCCCAGCCCTTTGGCTTAACTTTTAAATGAACAGTACAATTTTTGAGATGTGTGTTTGTTAATTTTTAGTCTCTCCTAATATATGCATGTAGAAGCCACTAATTTTCAGTAATTCTTCTAATTTTTTGTGTGCATCTAAGGCTATAAATTATCTATCCAGTATTGCATTAACTATATCAATAAATTTTAATTTGTATTGTTTTTATTCTCATTCAGTTCAAAATATTTTCTGCATTTCATTATCTTTGTTTGTCATGTGTAACTGCATATTAACCTTTTTTTACTTTCACTTGTTACGTATAAAGAAGGAATTACCAGTTCATAGTGGCCTATCAATTCTATATCAGAATGCAGGATTTAACTTTTAGGTCTCATTTCTGTAGTTATGTCTATTACTCAGTCCTTAGAGTAATAGTTTATAAGAAAGATCATATCATCAACCCCAACATACAAAAGAATAAAATCAATTTAAATCACTTCCCATCTATACCACTTTTAAGTGACACTTGGCAGAGGGTAAAGAGAAGCGAAAAGGCTGTTCCATCAGCTTGTGCAGTTTTTTCACAGCCTGATTTCCTCCTCCCTGAAAGTTTTACTGTCTTCCCTCCTGTTCTTAGGGACCATGGGATCATCCGAACTCTGGATTTACCCATCTATGTCACACGAGTGAAGGGCAACAATGTGTATTGCCTAGATAGGGAGTGTCGCCCTCGGGTACTCACCATTGACCCCACCGAGTTCAAATTCAAGCTGGCCCTGATCAACAGAAAATACGATGAGGTAGGTTATGAGGACATATACTGAGTTCGGAGGGGCAGCACATCTTTTCCTGTAAGTAATCTCTGCTCCCTACTCTACCCAACCCCTCATGTCTAGGTACTGCATATGGTGAGGAATGCCAAACTGGTTGGCCAGTCCATCATCGCTTACCTCCAGAAGAAGGGCTACCCAGAAGTGGCACTGCATTTCGTCAAGGATGAAAAAACTCGCTTCAGTCTGGCACTGGAGTGTGGAAACATTGAGGTGAGCAGAATGTGGTCATTGGTCCCAGATCATTTTATAAAGCATTAGAGAGGGTGATAATAGGAAAGCATTATTTTGCCTTGGCTCTGTAATCAGAATAAGGATTATGGGTTTTGTTTTTAACTGTTAGATTGAGGCATCTTCTTATTTTCATTTATTATTTTTACTTTTTCCTCTCTGCTTCTGCCACAGCATTTCCACCATTGTCATTTCTCTGAGTTAAATAACTTCCAAGATAAAAGCAAGACAGTATAAAATTTGAAAGCATGCATTATTTCCTTGACACTTGATTTTGCTTAGGGGAAGGCATATTTATTAAATGTTGAAACTCAGAGGACATAGGCATTATTTTCCAGTGAGGAAAGAGCTTAGGAATATTGGTTTTTCTATTTCTGAATCCCTTCTTTTACGATTTCATCTGCCTTTCCGTAAATCCAGCAGGTAGGAAATAACAGTAACTAGGCAAGAACTGGCCCTATGGAATCAGCAACTGTTAGGTGATTTTGTTTTAAAAGTGAGTTTTTCAGGAAATCTCTCCAGATGAAAATAATGTAAGAAGATTCTTCTCTTCATGTATCTAAAGAAATCCTACAATTCTCAACAGAAATAGAATGGGAGCTAGGAGCTATTTAAAGTATAGGGAGGCTATAATCCCAGCACTCAGGAAGCTGCGGCAGGAGGATCGTTGTGAGTTTGAGACCAGCCTAGGCTACAAGATGAGCTCAAGGCCAGCCTAAACTGCATGGTGAGACCCTGTCTCAAAAAGACAAAAATAAATAAATAAATAAATAAATAAATAAATAAATAAATAAATAAAAGTATAGGGAGTTCTCTGGGAAATTTGAAGAAACTTTGATCATAGTGTCCCTTGTTTTGAGTCACAGTGTATCCTCCCCAGTATCCTGTTAACACTGATCTCGGGGGCTTCTTTAGATTGCTCTGGAAGCAGCTAAAGCATTGGATGACAAGAACTGCTGGGAAAAACTGGGAGAAGTGGCCCTGCTACAGGGAAACCACCAGATTGTGGAAATGTGCTATCAGCGCACCAAAAACTTTGATAAACTTTCCTTCCTGTACCTTATCACTGGCAACCTGGAGAAACTTCGCAAGATGATGAAGATTGGTGAGGTCCCTAAATTCACTGTTGGAAAGAGGGATTTTTAGGGACAGCCAATAGGAAGAGAGAAAACTTAAGAAAGAAAACCTGTTGGGCATACTGACACACACCTGTAATCCCAGCACTCAGGAGACTGAGGCAGTAGGATTGCCACAAGTTTGAGGCCAGCTTTGGCTACATAGTGAATTCAAGGCCAGCCTGAACTACATAGCAAGACCCTGTCTCAAAAAAAAAGAAAGAAAACCTAAGTTGTTGTCTCTTGCTTGGTGCAGCTGAGATCAGAAAGGATATGAGCGGCCATTATCAGAATGCCTTATACCTGGGTGATGTGTCTGAGCGAGTGCGGATCCTAAAGAACTGTGGACAGAGTAAGTAGCTCCTTGGAGGCCTTAGGAAATATTTGCTTTTCCTGTTGCTTTATTTATGTACAGTTTTCCTTTATTGTGCACTTTTTAGGAGAAATGACATATTCATACCATGCTTACATTTTCTTTAAAATCAAAGGGAGTTACAGCCAGAATACCCAGTCTTGTGAGCATCCTTAAGAAAACAGTCATGGGGAAGACAAGAGGTTTTAAAAGTCCTGGAGCAAGCTGACCATGGTGACATGCCTGGTTACTTGGGAGGCTAAAATAGGAGGATCACAAGTTCAAGGCCAGCTTGGGCAACTTGGCAAGACCTTGTCTCAAAATAAAAAATTTTAGAAGGGCTAGGGATACAACTCAGTGGTAGAGTACCCCTAAGTTCAATAATACAAAAAAGTTAATAAAATATGTCCCTCTGTTTCTAGACTGAAAATATTCATGTATACATTTAAGAGTTTTTGGGGGGTTTTTGTTTGTTTGTTTTGAGAAAATACTAAACACCAACATTGTAGAAGCATTTGAGATACATATAAGAACAAGGTAAAAAACGAGGCGTGACCAAGATGCTACTATAGTGGAGGAGCTATCAGTGGTCACATTTGGGATATATATTCTGAAAGTAAAAGCAATATGACTTACTAAAGTACTAGATACAGGGTATGTTAGAAAGGAGTCAGGATCCCAAGGTTGTTATTAACATTGATGATGGATCTTAAAGATAAGTAACTATTCACTAGCAGTTAGTTGCTATATAACAAATTAGTCAAAAACTTAGTACAGGTTGAACATTCCTAATCAAAAAACCCAAAACCTGAAATGTTCCAAGATGCAGAACTTCTTGAATATCAATATGAAGCTCAAAAGATTTTAGAACATTTTAAAGTTCAGATTTTCAGATTAGGGTACCTGACCAGTAAAGCCTACAAGACTATTCCAAAGTCCAGAAAATTCTAAAACACTTCTAATCCCAAGATTGTCAATGAGAGATACTCAATTTGTAGTTTAAAAAACAAACATTTATGACTTACAATTTAGAGCATGGCTTAGCTCTGGCTCATTGTCTCTCATAGGACTGCAGTGAGGGTGCTGACCTGGACAGCAGATATACCAGGGTCAGCTTGGGACCCACTTTCACATGCGGTCAACTCAGGGGGCATTACTCAGGCTCCTTGTTCTCTGTTGTCTGTTGTATGGGAAATGTCATTTTCTTCCCATATTAGCTTCTGCATAGGGCAGTTCACAGCATGGCAGCTGGTTTATAAGCACTCAGGAAGCCAAGGCAGAAAGATTGCAAATTCAAGTCCCACCTGGACAACATAGCAAGACCCTGTTTCAAAATAAAAAATAAAAAGGGTTGGAGATAAAGCTAGGTGCACTGAGCATAGAAGGCACAATTATAAACTAACCTCAGCAGTAACATCCTGTTACCTCTGCATTAGACAACACCTGGCATCTGTTTGGAGGCCAGTAGTTAGTAAGTCCAGCCCATACTTAATGGCAGGTTATTATTCAAGTACTTGAATACTAGGAGACAGGGATCACTGTGGGGGAGGGGTTTCATTTCAGAGTCTGCCTGCCACCACACTATTCCCCTGAAAATATATCTGTATCACAAAGTCTGGTTTCTTTGCAGAGTCCCTGGCCTATCTCACAGCTGCTACTCATGGCTTAGATGAAGAAGCTGAGAGTCTGAAGGAAACATTTGACCCAGAGAAGGAGACAGTGAGTCTTTATTTTTTATTTGTGTGTCTTTGATTGCAGGATTAACTCAACTCTTAGGATAATTTAAAACTATTCCATCTGGTTACAGAGAGAGGCTGAGAAATAAATAAGCTTAAAAGAATCTCCATACCCTTCTGTGTAGGGTTCCTGAGAGTTGTTTGTGTTTAAACCTTTTATCTTCTTCCACCTTTTAGATCCCAGACATTGACCCTAATGCTAAGCTGCTCCAGCCACCTGCACCTATCATGCCTCTGGATACCAACTGGCCCTTACTAACTGTGTCTAAAGGATTCTTTGAAGGCTCCATTGCCAGCAAAGGTCAGTGCCCATTTCTTACATAGCACTTCAGTCATTTATTTTGTAAGAAACCATCCTAGAGAGTGCCATTATCACTTAGTTTCATTTGTCTATTTTTCTGTGTGAAGCCTTATAGAGCATTGAAATGCCAGTCAGATCTGTGGTTTAAAGAAAAGCTTCTTGCAGTTGTAGAAGAAAATTTTGGGAAATAGAGATGGGGAATTATTCCTGTTAGCACTGATAACCTCTGTTTTGGTGTACTTCCTTGGATTTCACCATATATATAGTCATGTTCTAGTGTTTTATCATTTATGACATAGTCTTCAAATACAAATTCAAGCACCTATAATTCTGTCATGTGAGTGTACAGATGGGTACTATCACCCCCTGCCACTGCACCTTTACCCTTCTCCTGTTTCTCGAATAGTCTACTAGTTCACTTCTCCTAAGTGAAAGCCTAAACAGACTGTGCATTTTCTATCCCGCTTGGCTTTTTCCTTTATGTCCTTGTGCCCTGCACACACTGTTGCAGTGGAGACTTAGAGTGGACACTTAGGATCTCAGGAAGAAGTTCCAAGAGTTGGCAGCCAAGGACCAGTAAGTCAAAAATGGTTTAAGAACCAGGTTTTGGTAATGTGAAGAGAGTTATCTCCCTTCTGTTTTTTTCTCTCTCTTTGAAATCTGTTGCAGATTAGCAAAATATATATAACACAAAAATATATAATACATGAAAATAACAGGCAGATTTTGGACTATTTTTGAAAGGATTCAGCTTGTCTGCAGAGAAGACTGTATCTCCTTCTTGTGGGCTATAGCTGACTCTTACCTGTTTCTTCTCTTGCTAGGGAAGGGAGGAGCAATGGCTGCTGACATTGACATTGACACTGTTGGCACTGAGGGCTGGGGAGAGGATGCAGAACTGCAGCTGGATGAAGGTAAGAATGCTGTTCTGGAGAGGTAGACTCCTTGGATCGGAGCTAGTTGTAAAGCAGTTTTACAGGCTTCCTAACAGTGGAGCCAGTTAGAATCTCAAGATTTTGCTGTGCTTTGACTGAGATTATGCCACCACCCAAATCTATTTTAATCTGGGTTTTCCTTGTAGATGGGTTTGTGGAGGCTACAGAAGGTTTGGGGGATGATGTTCTTGGCAAGGGACAAGAAGAAGGAGGTGGCTGGGATGTAGAAGAAGATCTGGAGCTCCCCCCTGAGCTGGTACGTGGAATTCTTACCCTTTAAAGTTCTCTCCATTTCTCCTTGTGGAAACCAGCAGCCTTATCACCACCCCTGTCATATGGTATTGGGGTGGGGGGCAAGATCTAGACCCTCCTAATCTAGTGCTAATCTCCCACTTAAAAGGAGAAATGAGAAGGTCGGAATTAGTGGCCTTACTGCTTCTATTTGTCCTGTTATAGCCAAAAAGGAGAGAAGCTAGGACATGCTCTAATGTGATGCTCATCTCCCTTTTGAAAGATAGAAGAATGAGATAGTTAGGGTTGTGCCAGCAGCAGCTTGTGAAAGAGTAGTAAGCTTTTAAAATCTGAGTTGGAGCTTTTGATACTGGTGAAGTGGTTCCTATTATGGGAGGGTTTTCTCAAACTGAAGTGGGAAGTAAGGTAGGTATTTATGTTTTAGATTCCTCATAAAAGAGTTTAAAAATGACTTTTCATTTTTGCTCTAGGATGTACCCCCTGGGACAGCTGGTGGGGCTGAAGATGGGTTCTTTGTGCCCCCAACCAAGGGAACAAGCCCAACTCAAGTACGTATGGAAGCATAGCCCTGTGAGGATGAGTCTTTCTTATCCGGCTAACTCTTGATGAATGTGTGAACCTTTGAGTACTTTTCTATTAATAGATATGGAGGAGGATCATTTGGGAAGAGAAAGGGAAAGTTTTCCCTTTGTTTGACTTTTCTGTTTCTTGCTAGATCTGGTGCAATAACTCTCAGCTTCCAGTTGATCACATACTGGCAGGCTCTTTTGAAACAGCCATGCGGGTAAGTCTTCTTCAAGTAACCTTGGGCCTTCCTCTTGAGTGTGTGTAGCCCAGGGCCTCAAGGAGATGGTTGGTTTATCTGGGTTTTTTTGTTTTGTTTTATTTTGTTTTTTGAGACATGCTATGTAGTTCATACTGGCTCTGAATCCACTGTGTAGCCCAGGGTGGCCTCAAACTCACAACAGTCATTAACATTCAATGTTCACTGTGTGCCAACCACTATCGTAAGTATAGGTATTAGTAAATGAAGTAGGTGCTGTAATTAAGTGTATTTTGTTGATGAGAAAACAAGTACAGAGAAATTATGGACCCATTGTGTAATACTAGTTTTTGGTGGTAGAGCCAACATGATTGTATTTCTTTCCTGTCATCTTCCAGCTCCTTCATGACCAGGTAGGAGTAATCCAGTTTGGCCCCTACAAGCAACTGTTCCTACAGACATATGCCCGAGGCCGTACTACCTATCAGGCACTGCCCTGCCTGCCCTCCATGTATGCCTACCCCAGCCGCAATTGGTAAGTTCCTTGCCTCTCCCTGTGCCAGGTTGGGGTGGACTGTTTCAGGTGTTAGCCTCAGTGACACAGCATTGTCCCAGAGATGGGGTTTCCTCACGGGAGAAGAACTTTGCTCTGTGGGGTTAGATTTACACCTGCTGCCACCCTATTCTCCAGCTACTTTCACAATGAATTGTGGTCACATTTGCCAAAAAAAGAAATCAAGTCCTAGTTGACTACCGATGACCCTATTTTCTCGCTACTTTTGCCTTTACAGGAAGGATGCAGGGCTGAAAAATGGCGTACCAGCTGTGGGCCTAAAGCTTAATGACCTCATCCAGAGGTTACAGCTGTGCTACCAGCTCACGACAGTTGGCAAGTTTGAGGACGCTGTGGAAAAGTTCCGCTCCATCTTACTCAGTGTGCCACTTCTCGTTGTAGACAATAAACAGGAGATTGCTGAGGTACGAGGAGTGTAACCATTTGTCCCAACCTTAGTTCTCCCCTCTGTGGCCTCAAATTCTTGTCTCAGTACCATGACCTTCCTTGGCAACTTCTCTAGGCGCAGCAGCTCCTCACCATTTGCCGGGAGTATATTGTGGGTTTGTCCATGGAGATAGAAAGGAAGAAGCTGCCCAAAGAGACTCTAGACCAGCAAAAGCGCATCTGTGAGGTAAGATCTGTGGAAGTTTGGGCTTTGCAGGGCTATTTTCCTCTGCACCCTCCATAAGATCTAAATTCTTTGGTTCCATACCCAGATCTGGCTCTGGGGAAGAAAAGGAATTTTGTTCCATTTCTGTAAGGAGAGGTGATATTTCTCCATCCTTCTCATTTCGTCAATTGTCCAGGCATAGTACTTAGAGGACCTCTGTGTTTTACATAGTGGGTCTTGTGGGTTTGCCTTGCTTTGTTTTTTTAAGAAGGTGCAGCAGTTCGTAAATGACATCCCCCAGCTTAGTGTGTCTCCCTCTTTCTGTCCACCAGATGGCAGCCTACTTCACCCACTCCAACCTCCAGCCTGTTCACATGATCCTAGTGCTGCGGACAGCCCTCAACCTCTTCTTCAAGCTCAAGAACTTCAAGACTGCTGCCACCTTTGCTCGGCGCCTTCTGGAACTGGGACCTAAGCCTGAGGTGGCTCAACAGGTGAGTGCAAGCTCCTTCAGTGAGAACTAGATCTGCTCTTAGAAGAGCAAGGCCTTTGCCTCTGAAAGAAAAAACACAAACTATATATATATATATATATATATATACATATATATATATATGTATAAACATACAAAAAGTCAACAGAAAAAAAAAATATATATATATATATTAATATATATAAAACAACATTCTACAAAAAGGAGTCAACAGAATGCCACTCTGTTGACTTACTGACTTGGGTATTCCCTTTTGTTCCTGGAAATCAAAGTAATAATTTATTCACTTATGGCACTGGTGTGACTATAAATAACCCCAATGTTTTATTTTATTTTATTTTATTTTATTTTATTTTATTTTATTTTATTTTATTTTATTTTATTGAGGTAGGATCTACTACAATACAGGCTGGCTTTGAATTCATGATATAGCCTAGGCTGGCCTCAAACTCATAGCAATCATCCTGCCTTAGTCTCCTGAGTGCTGGCATTACAGTCATGCACCACCACACCTGGCCCAATGTTTTTTGGAGGAAATATTTGTTTTTTATTGATACATTTTAGATATACATAATGATAACATTCATCATAAGAGATTTATATCTGTACATGGTGTATCATGCTGCTGCCTTTTTCCCATTCTTTTTCCCATTCTTCTTTTTCTTCTTCCTTCCCTTCAACCACTCTTCCCCTCCTTAATTATAAAAACTGTTTACATTTTTTCTTATTTTTTGTTTTGTTGTATTTTTCTTTATCTTGTCTCTTCCTTCCTTTTCCCCTCCTCCTCCATAGTTTCCCTTCTCATTTGAACAATTTCTTCCCATTTCCCAATTATACATTTTGGTCCATACACTTTTGGTTTCTCACACCAGAGAAACAATGCAATATTTAAACGTGTGTCCAATTTATTTCACTTAAGAGTATGGCCTCAAGGTGGATCCATTTAGCTAGAAATGTCTTAAGCTTATCCTTTTTTAAGACTGAGTAGTACTCCATTATATTAAAAAACCACATCTTTTTTTATCCATTTATCAGTTAATAGGCATTTGGTCTGTTTCCAAGATTCAGCTATTACAAATTGTACCACTCTAATCATGGATGTGCATAGATTGCTGTGGAATGATGCTTTTAATTCTTTCAGGATGATACCAAGAACGGGAATGGCTGGGTCAAATGAAACATTTAGTTTTAGTGTTTTGAGGAATCTCCACACTGATTTCTTCAGTGGTTTCACCAGTGTGCATTTCCACCAACAGTGGAGAAGATTTCCTTTTCCCCTGCAGCTCCACCAGCATTTGTTATTGGTTGATTTCTTGATAATAGCCATTCTTTCTAGAGTGACATGGAGTCTCAGCATTGTTATAATTTGCATTTCTCAATTAATGATTCAAAATGTTTAACATTTTTTCATGTATTTATTTGCTGTTTGTACTTCATCTGAGAAGTGTCTATTCATCTCAGGTTCCTTTCTTTCTTTCTCTCTCTCTCTCTCTCTCTCTCTCTCTCTCTCTCTCTCTCTCTCTGTCTGTCTTTTTGAGAGGTCTCACTGTGCAGTTCAGGCTGACTTTGAGTTCACTTTGTAGCCCAGGCTGATCTCAAACTTGCAACAATCCTCCTGCCTTAGCTTCCTGAGGACTGGGATTATAAGCATGCACCAGCATGCCTGGCTTAGATGCCCATTTTTTGATTGAGTCTTTAAATGCAGGGGAGTTTTTGAGTTCTTTATTTATTCTAGATACCAGTTCTTTGTCTAAGGAACAGCTGACAAAAATAACCCTAATTGTAAACTCCAGATAGCCCCGTCTTGACTGCTACTACTTCACATACATGGCCCATTACATGTATCTTTACAAAGCATTCCTATTGAGCAATGGAAACCTATTTTCATCTTTTTTAGGGCCTTTCCCTGATAATCCCCACAATGTGAAAAATTGTGGGTACAGATGTGTGAGGCCACTTCAGTATTGAGAAGATACCTTGGTACAACAAGAGTAGCAATCATTAACTCTTCACATGTACTGTATTTGCATCTTATATCAAACTTCTACACCATGATGATATCACCTGAATTGTTCTGTGCTGCTTTCTATCCTCTTAAGTAAAGTCTCATTCCCTTTCTTAGACCCGAAAAATCCTGTCTGCCTGCGAGAAGAACCCCACCGACGCCTGTCAGCTGAATTATGACATGCACAATCCTTTTGACATTTGTGCTGCATCTTACCGGCCCATCTACCGTGGAAAGCCAGTGGAGAAGTGTCCACTCAGTGGAGCCTGCTATTTCCCTGAGTTCAAGGGTCAGATCTGCAGGGTCACTACAGTAAGTATTGTCTTCAAGAATGCATCTGCATAGCCAGGCGTGGCACATGCCTGTAATCCCAGCACTTGAGAGCCTGAAATAGGAGGATCACCATGAGTTTGAGGCCAGCCTGGGCTACACAGTGAGTCAAAGGTCAGCCTAAACTACATAGCAGGATCTCTCTCAAAAAAAAAAAAAAAAAAAAGAATATCTACAGCTAGGTGCATGCCTGTAATCCCAGCTACTGAGGAGGCTGAGGCAGGACAGTTGCAAATTCAAAGCTAGTATAAGCAATTTAGCAAGACCTTGTCTCAAAAAGTAAATAAATAAAAATAAAAAGGGCTGAAGATGTAGCTCATTGGTGGCATGCTGACTTCTTATGAACTCCTGAGTTCAATCCTTAATACTAAAATTAAAAAAAAAAAAAAAAAGAATGTATCTACTATACTGAGGGAAGGAGAAAGAGAAAGAACCACTGTGGCCCTTTCGCTTGGGGCAGTGATACTGAAAAAAAACTAGAGCTTCTCTCTATTGCTCCATTTTCTTAGTAACAAATGTTTATTGAGAGGCATAGGAACAAACTGTAGGGTTCTCAACCTCACAAATCTAATTTAGTCCTCTGCTTTCCTCTTCCACAGGTGACAGAGATTGGCAAAGATGTGATTGGTCTAAGAATCAGTCCTCTTCAGTTTCGCTAAGACCCCCTTTGTGTGTGTAGGTCAGTCATAGACTTTTCCCTCAGAGAATTATTCCCTGTAACCTCCTGGCACCAACCTTTTCCCACAGCCATACCAGTGTATTGTGATTTGGCTCTCCCTAAAACTTAGTATCTTTTTTTTCTACTTCTGTAGCAAATCAGAATGTCTAGATTTGCCATCTTTGCCCATGAAGACCAGCGCTTTTCTGCAGATGACAACTGTGGTCATAATTAGCCTTGCTCTTCCTGGTTAGCTTTTGCAAGGATCAAATGAAAACTTGTGATGGACATTTGTGTAGTAAATTCCTTTGGTATTTATTTTTCCCCTCCCCACCACCATTGTTTCCTTTCTGCTAGAAAGAAACAGGTCATAACAAATAAGATGTCATGTGTTAGCCACACCAAACTCTTCACTGTCCCCCATTTTCCTTGGGCGTTTAAACTCCTAGGCAGTACCCTCTGCATGCCCAGAAACTTAAGGTGTGAGAAGAAATCATTTAGTTTTCCAAAATGTATACTACTTTTCATTGATTTGTACTTTACAACCATTGTTGTCATACTTTGTTTCTCATACTAAATAAAGTAAATTCTACAAGAGTTTCTTGGCTTGATTTTTATTTCCTAAACACTTTAATGTTCTTGTTCATTCCATGTAGCTGCCCTACCAAAGTAGATCTCTTTCCTTCAATAGTGATTTTTAATTACCACATACCCACTATTGGGGAAAAAATTCTGTTTTTCAAAAGATAGATATGAAGTATACATTTGGCCCAGACCTAATCTGTAGTAGGAAACAAGTCAATACCTCTCCTATTCTGCTTTTGGCTTCCACCTTCCATCTAATTATAGCCAGTATTCATTCATTATCTACCATATAGTTATTCCTGTTTTTTATAATATACAGAGATCAATTAGTATATAGTATATTTTATGTTAGTATATAGTAGTATAGTGCATTCTATATTTTACAGTGATAGTATTCTGCCTGCATGCTAAGAATAATTGGGTAGAATGATGTACTATGCCTTTGATTTAAAAGTATCATATACTAATTGGTGTGCAGAACTAAGCCAGGAATGGTGCAAGGTGGTGCACATCTGTAATCCCAGAATTTGGGAAGCTGAGGCAGAAGGATCACTGCAAGTTTGAGGCCAGCCTAGGCTACAATGTGAATTCAAGCCAGCCTAAACAGTATAGTGAAACCCTATCTCAAAAAGATAGATTTAAAAAATTAAAAGATACATAGTTTTTACATGTTACATTCATGTTTCTAATAAATAATATATTCATATAGTTCAGAAATCAATAAATATTAAAAACTCCTCTAATAAGCCATCTTATTTTTTTCATAGCTGAGACAAAATACCCAATACCCACAAGTTAAGGTTAGCTCATAGTTTGTAGAGTGTTCAAGTCCATAACCAGCTGACTCCAAGGCAGACAGGCTCACAAGAGAAACACTCATGGTAGGCAGAAGGCAGCAAAGCAATGAGAGAACAAGGACAAATTTTCTATCCCTTATATCGTTTGCTGGCTACTAGTGTAGCACACACACCCTTAGTCCAGCACTAAGCCATGAACCAATCACAAACTCTAGATTCAACCACCTTCAAAAAGCCTGATCTCCATGGACCACATGAGGCTTTCAGGGGACATCCAGACACAAACCATAATACTGTCCTTCCACCTCTTTTCTGAGTCACTCAGTTCTTACCGCTTTCCTCAAGGGAGGTGATCACTGATACTGGCTTTCCTGTATCCTTCTAGACACTTTTTATGTATAGATAGGCAGATATGGAAATGTTCTTCCTCAACTTCCTTATATACACAGTTGAAAGCATGCTATTTAACATTTGGCATTTTGTATCTTGTTTTTTATTTTTTATAGAAAATTTTCTCTATATACTAGAGAATTTAAGTTTGCAGTTCTCTAAATAGTATATTGTAGTTATGAAGTTGCTTTTTGAGTTACTTCCAACTTTTTACAATTAACATTTTTGCAATGAATAACTTGAACATATATTGTATGGGTGGAAGAATAAACTACCTGCTTCTAAGAGAATAAGCCTTCATATTTTAACATTAAGAATTTATTTTTTTCTGATGCAACCACTGTGGAAATCAGTGTAGAGATTTCTCAAAAAACTAGGACAACAGATCCCATTTGACCCAGCCATTCCCCTCCTGAGTATCTTCCTAAAAGAATTACAAGCATCATACCATGGTGACATGCACACCTATGTTTTAGTGGCACAGTTTATAATAGCCAAAGCTTAGAAACAACCCAAGTGCCCATCAACTGGTGAATGGATAAAGAAGATGTGGTTGGTTTGTTTTTTTATACAATGCAGTACTACTCTGCCATAAAGGATATGCTCCAGACATTTCTAGGAAAAGGGATGCACCTTGAGTCCATCCTCTTAAGTGAAATCGATCTGAATACATTGTTTCTCTTGTGTGAGAAACTGAAAGTGTAAATAAGTATATAATGTATAATAGCCATTGTGAAATAGGAAGAAGGTGGTCAAATGAAGGAGGAACAAGGGAGAAAGGAGGGAAAGGAAAGAACGGAAAAGAAAAAAAAATGAGAAAAGGAAAACATGCAAACAACTTTGTAATTAGGGAAGGGAGGCAGGGTTGAAGGGAGGGTAGGGAAATGAGGGAGAAGTTATATATAGGCACAAATTCTCCATGATGAACCGGTCATTATGTGTATCTAAAATGTACCAATAAAATCAAATTTAAAAAAAGAATTAAAGCTGGGCGTGGGTGGCTCAAGGCTGTAATCCCAGCACTCAGGAGGCTGAGGCAGGAAGATCATTGCAAATTCCAGATCAGCCTGGGCTACAAAGTGAGCTCAAAGCCAGCCTGAACTGCATAGTGAGACTCTCTCAGAAACACACACACACACACACACACACACACACACACACACACACACACACACACACACAGAGATTTGCGGCGCCCTTTTCTGTCCATGCCGTGTCCTAGTCCATCCACGCCTTGTGACAATCGCTTCTCCAGGAAAAGGACGCCGCATGTGGGAATTGGGCACGGGGATCTTGAAATGTTTTGTACTGATAATTGTAATTTGTGTAGTTCACATGTGTATGTTTTTATGTAATGCTCAATATGAAGTCGAGGGTGGAGACT